>JAYMFT010185713.1:0-11962 GCA_038088735.1 Panulirus argus
CAGGGATGAGAGGATATTTCTCGGCGATGGATTCCAAGGCTCGCTGCTTCTGTATGGGTGGCAGATCCCTCTTAGAGATAGGAGTGTATTCAACAGACGGGTGAGGAAGCCTCCAAGGGGAAGGGCCACGGTCGATTTCCACCGCGGGCACACTGATATTCAGCCTTCGGAGAGTGGAACAAACAGTCCTGATAAGAGTGCGACCGCCGGGACGAAGCCGAAGAGAGGGAGCGTTGGGGCCAAGAGATGTTCTAATGGTTTTAACTTAGTGCGGCGAGAGAGAAGGTAAGCGAAGGCATTTAACAGTGAGGAATGCGACATTGGCGTATATTCTTTCCACTAGAGGAGGAAGACTGAGTTCACGCTGCATGTTAACAATTCTGGTGGACATAGGGCAGCCGAGGATGAGCCGCATGGCTCTGTTTTGAAATTTCTCAAGAGGGTCCAACGCTGACTTGGGCAATTGACATAGAGCAGGAGAGAGATAATCAATGACAGAGCGAATAGAGGCTACGAAGATTGTTCTTGCCACAGGAATGGAGACACCAGCTGCGTTGTTGATGAGCCACTTAAGGGGTGCAAGACGTCGTTGTAGTCGATGTATCAAGTCCTGAACGATGGGATGGGCACGTTCTCGCACTGGAATGGCGGGCCTAATTTGTACCGGTGCTCCCATATAAAGATACTGCGTACACAGCGGTATAATGCTGGTGCCAACAGTGAAGTCTGGCAGTGTTCTTGGGTTGCGAGGCGAAAAGATCCTGCTCTTCGCTGGTGAAATTATGAGGCCGCACGAGAAGGAGGAGACATAGAACGAGTGAAGGAAATTTTGGAGGTCATGTGGAGATTCTGTATGAATACAAATGTCATCAGCATAGCACGTGACTGTTAGTCCCGGGACTTCAGGGAGCATGGAGAGAAGTTGGTGCACGAAGATGTTAAACAGAAACGGGCTAAGGACACGGGAGGACCTGTTACTCAAATATCCTCGTATCCATTGTAGCAGCTTCCCTTGCACGCCAAAATCAATAAGCTGGTCGAGGATGATGTCTTTGTTGGCAATATCAAAGGCACTTTTTAAATAAGTAAATGCCACAACGCTGCTAGGCGACAGATGGGCGTATAGTTCTAGAAGACAGTGGTGCGTGCTTCGTCATGGCAGAAAGCCAAAAAGTCTGGGTGAGAGCTGATCTTGGAGACGAAACAGGAGATGGGTAAGAAGAAGACGCTCCATCACCTTGCTGAAGCAGGACGTGAGAGAAATGGGCCTGTATTTATCTGTGCCGGGCTTGGATATGGGAACAATCAGGCTGGAGGTCCAAGCCTGCGGCACATACCCCTGCTGCAGGCAGAGATTATAGAGCCGTAGAAGGGGGTTGCCAGGAACGTTCTGAAGATGAGAGAGAAATGAGTAGGTGATGCCATCTTCGCCTGGTGCCGTTGCCTTAGTGTTGGAAAGAGCTCGACGTAATTCAGTCTCAGTTATTGACACACTGTCCTCATCATCCAACCTGAGTAAAGCTGCTGCCAGGTGGAGTGAACGGTGGATTTTCCCAGAGGAAGGAGAGAGCGTCTTGAACATGCGGAGAAAGATTACACACTTTGGACTGAGCAGCCCAGCCATCGATGAGGTCTTGAGCATACTGCGCTGGACTGTGGTGAAGGGTACTGGGGGTTGTCTTCTTTATCACCTTATTAATCAGGTGCCACATGGACCCGACACTTGTTTGGCGTTTAATGCTGCTGATGAACTTGTGCCACGTATCGGTCTGGACACACCGTTGTAAAGCAACTAAGGCATCACTGGACGTCTGATACTGGTGCAGTGTGTCAGGAGTTGGTCGCCTCTGATAGGATAGCCCGTCCTCCTCCACTTTCCGTTCTGCTTCAGCGAGGCGAGTGTCCAAGTATGGGGTTTCATCTGTCTCTTAATGTGTGGCCTGCTGACATAATTTTTGAAGAAGTCGTGTGTTGAATTGACAAGAGTACAACTTTTCTGGGGAATGAAAATCAAATGTGGAAAGAAGACTAGACATAAAGGCGATGTAAGTTGGGCAGTACTTGGGAGGAATAGAGATGCGGGTGCGACTATAAACAGAAGACATATCTTGAACTGAATAATGAAGGCTGAGAGCGATGTGATCTGAGAAGAGGGCGGGTACAGAAGAACACTTGACTTGGGACGCCACAAGTCCGGTTGTCTGGATGTGATCCAGAGTGCCTCCCCGGGCGTGTGTGGCTCCTCCCGTATCCCAGTGAGTGAGCCTGTTGGTACGAATGAACTCAAAAAGGCGGGAGCCACAGCGATTTTCAGTACCAGAACGGTCGCCCAACGCGGGATGCCTGGCGTTAATGTCTCCCATGTACACCATACAACGATCACCTGGCGAAGGAATGGCTGCTACATTTATCCTGCCAGGAGCAGCATAAACATTGCAGAGACTGATCCTGCCGGAACCGATAATCACCTCGAAAGGTGGTGTACTCATCCGTGGAGGTTCGGAGTAGTTGATGTTGTACGGAAGAGTGGACATAGTGACGAGGCCATTCCTAACATAGTGAACATGAGACGTAGCCACTGAGAGAGGGGGTTACACCCCCAATTAGAGGACGTCCAACGAAAGCTTCCTGTAGGAACACGACACTTGGATGATAACGGTGTACGTAAGCCTTGAGGGCAGCAAGTTTCATAGGAGCCGTGACGCCGCAAGCATTCCACGAAACGACGTGAAACGGCAGATTGTTAGCGACGAGTACTTCAAGGCTTCCGGGGACCAGGTGTGGTTGAGGAGGAGGCAGCGGCACCGGCCCGCGACCCGCCACTGCTCCGCGACGCGCCACTAGCAGTACCATCTGTTGCTGGACGGGTAGTAACACTTTCAAGGCGAGTGGTAAGCCTTTCAGCCCTCTCCGCGAGTGAGTTTACTATATCAATGAGAATCTTTTGATTTTCAGCGAGAGCGTCCCGTTTGGTGGTCAGGCTAGTCTCGAGAGCATCAAAGCGAGCCTCGATAGCTTCGAAACGAGTCTCTATGGCATCAAGTGACGCAAGGGAGGAGCATCGTGACTTAAGAGAGGCGGCAGCTTCTTGAAGCGCAGAGAACTGAGTAGAAACTGAAGAGGCAGAGCGGGAAGATGTGGCGGTGGTGATGAGTGGAGTAGCGGTGCGTGTGGCAGTGGTCTGAACGGGCGGTGGCGGAACGAGCGGGGAGGCGGTGTTAGCCGGGACCAAGCGAGTAGCCGCAGCCCGCTTAGCACATCCGTGCCAGACGTTAACCACAAGACCACATCGAGGACGCTTCCAGTTGGAGCTATCTGGCGTGGGTGACTCTTGGTGTGCCGAGGCAGAGGTAGAGGGAGCAGCAGCTGACAAGGGTTTCCTATGGATGCATGTCCTGGAGTCATGGGCTCCAGCACACCAGGCACACTTCATAGGCGCAGAGCAGTATCGAGAAATGTGTCCAAAGCCCCAGCACCTGTAACACCACGGTTGGTCATTCCCCATCTTGCGTAGCTCACATGGTGGAAGATAGGGAAGAAAACTGAAGGTGACAGACGCTGATGGCGCCTCAGGGAGACTCCAAGTGATAACTAAGCGGCTGATGGGGCTTCCATCTTGATAAAATCGTCGAGCAGAGTATACACCCGGGAGTTCCTTTGCAGACAGGGTAGCGGGTAAGGAGATAGGTTGGAAATCAACGGGGCCTCTCAGGTGAGTCTTGTATCTCGAGGAACAAGGCCAGAAGTTCACCCTTGGTTGCACTGTCGATGACGTCCTGACGACCTCTGGAGACGTACACAAAACGAGACGTCACAGCTGACATCTTGACCTCCGCAAGGTCCCGGTCAAGATGAAAAGTTCGATTAACCTCAGCCAGCCAGCGAAGTTTAATGTCCACCCCGGGGCTGTCCTTGAATACGAGTCTGACGTAGGCATTTCGTGGAGCAAATGTTGGAGGTGCCGGTGTGGGAGCCAGAGATGGCTGTGGTGGCGTAGCAATGGGAGCAGGGAGATGAACGTCGGGTCGGAGGTGGGTTGTTGTTGAGTGGCTCCCTTGGCAGCCAGGGCCAAGGAAGTGCTGTTGGAGGAAAGGTTGGAGTATGTTTACGCCTGGTAGACTTGCGCACTGGAGACAAGAGATCGCTACTTGCGTCAGACATAGACTCCTCGTGGCGCTTGCCTGGGGCAGAGGCCCGGGGCGAGGAGGCTGCCGTCATCTCTTGCTTTGGCGAGGCCGATAGCTCCGGCCACTTGTCCTTGGACATGTCAACTGATTCGGCATCATCACTCAACGCCAAATCAGCGTCGAGGTCAGTGAATCCAGCTGGTCCAGAGTACTCCATTCTCCTCAGAGGTATAATGACTTACTCATGACGTTGGGCCACGTCACAATCCCTTCACTGCGCAGGAACGAGGGAGACGGAACAGGGAAGTCCAACGAGACAGGCTTGACTTTTTCTGCTGTCTACTAAGTCCAAAACCACAAGATACTCTCAAGTGAATGTGCAGGTGAACCAAGTCTTTATGAGCCTCTACACTAGCAAGGCAGTGGAAGCTTGCTATATCCGACCAAAATCCAAAGGAAAAGGCAGACGTCTCTCCGAGTGACTGTTTACCCAGGCCCTCTAGCGGCGTTTTTCAAACAGGAAGTGATGGAGTGAGTATTTTGAAGGACTGTTGAATGTGTTTGATGATAGAGTGGCAGATGTAGGGTGTATTGGTCGTGGTGGTTGCGAAACGAGAGGGTCAGGAAGAGTAGTTTTTATGGAGAGAGAGGTGGGGATTAAAGCCTTGCGGAATATGAAATCCGGCAAGGTGGCGGGATTGGATGGTATTGCTGTTGAATTTTTTAAGAAAGTGGGTGATTGTGTTGTTGATTGGTTGGTATGAATATTCAGTATATGTATGGATCGTGGTGAAGTGCCTGAGGATTGGCGGAATGCATGTATGGTGCCAAGAGATTTCCCAGAAGAATCTCATTTTGTGCTCGCTTTAACCTCCTATTGGCCAAAGGACAGAAGAGATTTATCCTTCCAACATCTCGTACTTTACTAAGCTATACCAGCGTACAGTAGGCAGCGCTACTTTGCAAGTCCCATCGTCACAGAGTTGTGGCTGCAAGACCCATGTTCATGACTTCATGCAGGGTAGTCATCTTCTGCCTTGATATCGTGCATGAACTTTCAGCCGAAGGCATCCCTGGTGCAAAGGTTTATAACAAGGTTTGTAAACGGAGAGCAACGCAGGACCTAGTTTCCTTAAACCCTTTGGGAAGTCTCGGTTTGCTGAGGCAATACCAACCGGATATACTCGCTGACGTGTAAGACCATTCATTCCATCGCGTTGTTATAAATGCCTGAAATTCGGACGCCACAAAGTGTCTCGTAGTATTTCAGCTCGACTTAAGAAATGCACCAGCGAGGAACATAACGCGAAACAGCTGTACTTCGTGAAGTGCGTTAACGGTAAAGGCAACCAACCAAGCTCGGCCCGACATGATTGTTCCTGGTCCGAGTCTGACAAAAAAATTCTGTTCGGTTAAGATTATGAACATTTCAAATGGCGACCCGAGGAAGGAGCGGTAAAGGAGACTAACGAGATTCCGAAAGCTAATGAATCTTACGCTATGGCACTGAAATGCGAGCCTGCAATGTGTACCACTGCCACGCAGACTCCCCGTCGGAGCCTACGCTCCACTGAACTAAAGCTCGCGTCTGATCCACGTCCCGAAACCTCGTTCCGAACCACTACCGAAGCCCCGAAAATCGAGATCGTCCTCGGCGGAGTTGCTGGAAAATACGGACAACAAGGTCATCCGTGGTGTAGCTGTTAGCACTGTTGATCGTAATGCATTCAAACTCCGCATGAATTCGAATCCTGGTCGCGGCATTCGGCCCACAGTCCAGCCAATTGTTCAGCTTTCCCTAGAGGCTGGTCGATAACCTAGGTATCTATGGCTTAGGCTAAGGCATATAAGTATCTATATATGGCTTTGATTAGGGCATTAAGCTTCCCGTGCTGTTCCACGAGGGGGGGAAAAAAAGCCGATCCCATTCACCTTCAGGGACGTCGCCCAAAAAACAACAACTGGACAAGCTGGCCGGCCACACAGCTCTTAAAGCCAACGCATTCAATATCATTCACTGGAAATGTAATGGTCTTTAACACAAGGATACACAATTATCATTGTAGCTTGCACTGAAGAAGCCGTCCGTTATGTGTTTATACGAGACTAAGGTAAATAATAGTCAAAGAATGTGCTGTCTAACCTATCATTCGTATAGATGGGACGAAGGTCATAGGATAATATCTACGTATACTACAGCTTACCCATACACCAGTGGCTTTAAATTCCACCCTAAAATCAGTCGCGTGAAGAGTAAAATTAAGCAACGCATACCTGGCCATTTATCAAATAGACTCTCCGGGTTCCAGGGATTGATTCGTCCTTGTATGGAGTATTGCTCTCACATTTGGGGTGGTCTAGCTTAGTTTCTTTACTTGACAGAGTTTAGTCGAAAGCGATCCGACGTATAAACTGTCCCAGGCTAACTTCCAAACTTGACCCCCTTGCCTTACGCCGCAATGTTGGTTCACTTTCCCTCTTCTATAGGTATTACTTTTGTTTTCTCTCCCGAGAGATGGTTGCTTGTGTGCCCAAACCACTAGCTAGATAACGCAATATTCGGTAAGCTGCTGCGTCACATGATTACTGTGTGGGCCGTAATGATACCTGCTACCTGCTTCTTTCCCTACACGTCGATGCATTGGGACTCTCTACCTTCTAAAGTCTTTCCCAATACCTATGACCGGGCATATTTCACAAGACATTTTCGTTCTTTTTTACTTTTTCCAAAATTCGTAAATACTTTTCCTTGTCTTTTTTTTTCCGTTTCATAATTCTCTATTTCAATTAAGGCTCGGCCTTGATGTGGACTCTTGTCTGTGAGTGGAGCCTTCAACATAAAAATAAGTTGTCACATCACTACACTATTCTTATATACTGCAATACTGTTATCATGCATACTTGTATACCCACTCCTATGGATTATCAAATAGCTACGAACTCACATTATAAGTTATTCTTAGTGTTTTTCATGTAGCTATTCAAAGCATTAATACTTAATGACCGGCAAGTAATGATGAGGTGATGCGGTAGGTTCTGTAATGGCAACATGTCACAGGTGCTTATAATTCCCAGATTATTTATCACAGATATCGGTGAGAGAAAACTCCGGTGGAACCACAAGGTGTGTTTGTGGGGTATGAGAGGGGAAACATCCGATTGTAGAGTGTGACTGTACCTTACTGGGGTGTCCCGGTGAGGTGCTTGAGTGAGGAGTTTAAGATGGTGGTTTAATGAAATTGCTTGAGTGATGCTTATTGACGGGTTTTGGTAAGGCAAGGTAGTCTGGTGAACTAACTGACCAGTCCTTGGAATTGTTTAATCAGGTTTATGAGATGATGTGACATTATGAGATGTCTTGATAAGGCGTAATGGTGAAAAGGTCTTGGTAATCTGACCAAGCGAAGTGTTTCCTCTGTGATGTCATGGTTAGGAAACCTGATGAAGTGTCAGGATGACGTATCCCGGTGAGATGTCAAGATACGAGTGTCCTGTTACGGCATCCATTCGCATCATCTTTACTATGTCGAGTGTTTGTACCGATTCTGTGCAGACAACGGTCATACACACACTGCATGACAGGACCTCATAACAGGACGCCAACCCCGACACCTTTGTACTATCAAGCTGCCGCGTCTTGCTTTACGGGATTTATCTGGTGAACCTAACACGAGAGGTACGTCAGGACACAGCGAGGGAATGTGTTATGGGAGAGCATCACAAGGTCTGTGTGGGAGAACAGTAACAGAGTGTGTTAACGTGAGATGAGTGGAACGATATGTGGGAAAGAGGTGAAGGAGCGTGCTGAGGTGCGTGTGGCGGAAGAGCCTTCTCTGACCAATGGAATTATGATAGTTTGCGTTTAAGTGAAGGTAAAAGTGGAGCTAGTGAAAGAGTGAGAAGCTTAGGGGGTTAGATTAAAGAAGGACTTGCGACGGGCTGTAAGGGAAGGGATTCCAGTATCCGGCTGAGGTTGGGGAAGTGAACAGTGACCGTGAACCAGTTCGTCGTGGGTCTGAAGCAAATGTCTAATGGATTGGATGGACGAGTTAGGAAAACACGTAAAAACGGGTGGACGTTCTCTGTACTATACAGTGGGTCCGTAGCGTAGATAAAGCTCTTATTTGTAGGGCACTGAGGAAATGCAGTTCTTTGTAAACGGGAAGGGTAGTGAAGGCTTATTAAGGCTAGGAAGAGTTTCTGTAATGAGGCTTGAGCCTGTGTCAGGAAGCATTAAGTGCTCAGTCCAGGGCTTATAAGCAAGGGTTACAGTAGCCCTGAGCTGTAATCAATTATATGTAGGCAGAGTAATTGATGCTGTGAAGGTAATCATTACTATAAATAGTTTAGAGAAAAAAAAGCGTAGACCAGGAGAGACAGAAACAGTTTTGAAAATATATTTCACATTCTCCTCTTTTCGGCAGACGTAAAAGTTTATCATTATTGTCCCAGTTTTCAATCTTGTTTGTTCGTTACCGGATGGCCAACTCGCTATCCTGCTTCATGTCTTATTCTGGAGCTCTTCGTTATTCCTGTCTCGGGTTATGTTTACGATTGGCAAAGCTGACTTTTCACGCCATCAAACTCCAACACTCTTAACTCCAGAAGACTCCGAGATCTGACAGAATCAGCTCATGTTATGCTTTTTTTTTGTTTGTCTTCTGATGTTACGTCACGATGATATGAGGCGATAGAATGTTTTGGTCCACGCTATACAGTCACCAGTTATGACCAAAGAGACAGAAAATATTTTCATTCATTTTTGCTAGTGCGATGATCAATAATTCTCTCTCTGTCTTTCCTGTTGGACCATTAGCTTCCCAAGCCTCCATACCACGTTCTCTCCAGCCTAAAGACAACAAAACTGATTATTCTGAAGCAGTTTCCCAGGTTATCAGTACTCAGAGTTTGGCCGGGTCAACAGTAGTGTCATAACGGCAGAACGTTATAGAAATCCTTCGTATACTCAGCGGGTCTTCACCTAAATCAAACAAAGAGACGTCAGGAGTTTCTTGTTGAGAAAATTAATATGGCTGAATTAGCATAGTGAAAGAGTTTCTTATGACTGTCTGACGTAACAACTCCGCTCTATGACATATGCGTGTTGAGGGACGAGGTTTGGGAAGACCGTTCCCACTCTGTGGAGGTGTGTGTGTGTCTTCAGGGACGAGGAGAAAGATCGTTTCTGTTCTGTGGTGGTGAAGTGGTGAGGGGTGGGAAAGAGTGTTCCAACGCTGTGGTGGGGGTGTGTGTGGAATGCTGTATGGGACACCTTCCAAAAGGAGTCAAGGGTTACTTTTTCTGGAGTGCGAAAGTCATGGGGTGACGGTCTAGACGTAATTCTTGCGAAATGAGGGAGCCCGAGTGAGGCGGTGTCGCTTCTGTACAGCGACGACGGAGGACGAGGGTGTCGATCCTGTCTTATGTGAGGTGTGGGAAGGGTAGTAGGGGAAAGGATTGATGCCTGATGAGGGAAGAAGTGAGTAGACGTTAATCTATCTCTGTGAAGAGGAAGGGGAGTGAAGAGGACGTAGGCATTCAAGTGTGATAGAGCAGTGTTCCTTATCTTAACAGACACCAGGTAAGTGTCGTAACCAGGGTGAGTTGTTGTTGCGTGGACGATGGTTCATTATAATGAGAGTAGATGGAACCGATATGAAGGTCGATGGATGAGTTATGAGGGATGAAATTATTAGTATGAGGATCGATGATGAGAGTCCAAAGGCGAAGTATGAAGGAAAAAGGAAGACGTATGAGGATCGAAGAGTCGAACGAATGAATATGAAGAGCATGAGGATCAAAAGGTAAGGTACGAGGAGGGAAGGATTGGGGATGAAAGCCCAGAGATGAAGGCTAAAGGTAAAAGGATGAGGTATGAGGGTGGTAGGCTCAGGGGGAACACAGGATGTGTAAAGAGAGCAGGGGTGTGGGCGGGATGGGTGATGTACACCTTGTTGGTGTACGATGGGTGTTGGTTAGTGTCACTACACTCGTATGTCAGGCAGTGTGAGGGATCAGGCAAAAGCCACACAAATATTATACTGGATTAGGACGGCGCTGCTCTCGTTAGCTTAGGGCCAGAGTGGCATGAAGAGAGAGTGTTTGTACTCCATCAACCGAGGGGCATGAGTGGCGGTTTTGCCTGTAATGCGAAGAGCAATGCAAATATCATGTGACGTGAGGGGAGTCAGGATGAGGCAAGGTGGTGTAGTCTACCTGCATCAGTGTATTATGAGGGAGCCAATGGACGGTACCGGATGTATTCATGTATACTATACAGTTCTGGTTTATTTCATTGTATCATTTCTTGACATCAATTGATCAACCACGCAATCACTTGAGTAAACTCGTTACCCAAGTGATTCATGTTAGGGCATCAGCATGACATTCCGTGTCCACTGTCCAGATTGAGGCTTTACACCCAAAGTCCAAGATTCTCCATTTGCCAGACGCTGATAAGCAAGATCCAGTTTACTCCTCTCCTCGGGCCAGTGGGTGGCAGTAGTCTCATTAACACACACACGGAAATAAGGTGTCATGCTGGGTGACTTAATCAGGCCGGTAGCCACTGCGTCATGCTGTGCATATGTGCTTCCAGAGGAAGATGAGCTGCTTACACAGTCTTCTGGAGCAAGTTGGTAAAATGTAACAGAACAAATTGTAAAACAGATGACTTGGTATGGTTTTTCAAGATACACGGCATAACAGAACGCTGGACTAAAAGTACAGTTTTAGCCAAAGTCTTGCTCTGGCTACCACTGGGAAGCTTAGTCAAGATCCACAAGCGAAAAGGTGGAAATGGATTACCAAAGCTTTAACAGTCAGTCCTAAGCTGAACTGGTATTCAGGAATGTGTCATCCCTCCTGGAGGGGTGAAATGCCACACAGGCAGAGATGGTGAGGTAGGTCAAGAGAGGATCTTGACACCTTGGTGAAGGGAAGAGGAAATATAGTACTTCAGTCCATCACAGTTACTACTGAATCAATGGCTAGTGCATTTACCTACGAAGACGAGGCATTAGTGAACATTTCCTCGGGCGAAGTTGAGGCAAACTGATATCAGGTTGGATCTCCTCAGAGCTGCAGCACTGTTAAGGTCACTGTGGACGTAGTTTGTGACGGAGTATTTCGGTCTGGAGAAACTTTGGATGTATACGCAACGATGAACATCCCGCAAAATTATTACAGGCAGTTTAGCCAAGATAGCAGCCACGAAACGCAAGTCAGAGACTTCATAGCATCTTTCCCTCCTTCTCTCCAGCTCCACTATGGTACATCCCTTCTCCTTGTTTCCTTTACTTCTCACATGTCTACCATCTTAGTCAGTCTTCCTCACTCATCCTCTCCATACGTCCAAACCTTTTCAGCACACCCTCTTCAGCTGCTCTCATACATACCCCACTTACTACCACACTTCTCTCTTATCCTATCATTCCTTATTCGATCGACCCTTATTAAAGCAAATACTGTCCTTAGACATTCCATTTCCAACATATTCACCCTATCCTTCACATTCTTGTCTAAGACTCACGCCTCACACCCATATACCACTGACGGAATTTTCTATGCTATCAAACAACCCATCTACGCCCGTCTCCACTCATTCTTCAATGCACTCTCATCCATCCTATGGTTCACTCCAGCTGCCATGGTTCCATTCGCTGCTATATCCACTTCCACGTATCTAAAGTTCCAGTGTATGAGGTATGGGCAGATTCACAAAGGAAGAGGAGAGTTGGAAAATCTAGTCAAGAATAAATGACCGCTGTTATAAACTCGAGGATATATATATATATATATATATATATATATATATATATATATATATATATATA
>JAYMFT010185724.1:0-25866 GCA_038088735.1 Panulirus argus
TCCCTCTAAGGCTCAGTCCTCTGTTCTTAACGCTACCTCGCTAACGCGGGAAAAGGCGAATATGTATTAAAAAAAAAAATATATATATATATATATATATATATATATATATATATACACGCAGCAGGAGAGGTGCAGACATGGTCACTCACCACAGCCCCAGGAACAAGTACCGGTGAGGTGGTGGTATCAGTCAGTGTGATGGCGTTTGGCAGACCAACTCGATAGCCTCTCTACCTGATGTCAAACAGAGGCGATTCAGCTTTTGTCTTCTATTCATTCATTTTTTCATCTTTTTTTCTCGTAGAAATTGAATATATTTCCATGTTTCCATATGACTGACATATTTAATAGTGTGATTTAAAAAAGAAAAGCAGATATTTGAATACATATTGTCTCATTATCGAAATGGATAACCAAACATATAACTCAAGACGGAAAAAGACACTAAATTGCCATAATTTTATTCATTAAAAACTTTTCTACTCTGAAATTTCGCAGGCGAGGGCTGACAAGTTTTAATCTGGGAGAGGAACTTGGTGACGACTGGCGAGGCGGGTCGCACGAGCCTGGTGACGTGGTGGGATGTCCTCCTGCGTGTTCTCATCAGGTCATTATGTTCGACTCCTTGAGCACGACGATACGACGCTTGAGCACGACGATACGACGCTTGAGCACGACGATACGACGCTTGAGCACGTCGGTACGACGCTTGAGCACGACCATACGACACTTAGGCACGACGGTACGACGCTTGAGCACGACGATACGACGCTTGAGCACGACGATGCGACACTTAAGCACGACGGTACGACGCTTGAGCACGACGATACGACACTTAAGCACGACGGCGCAATTTCTAAGCACGGCGATACGACTTACGACTCTTGAGCACGACGGCGCGACCCCTGAAGGTCGTACGACTATACGACCGTCGGGTATCATGGCGTAACCTCTGAACAGACCCGTTAGGGCCGAGGGTCTTTACCTTTGTGCTTAAGGGCCTTATCACAGCGCTCGGGGGAGTTTCACCGTCGTGGTCACGAGCTCAGATCCGCCTGGGGGATGTATTCGGAACTAAGTATAACGTATTAAGAACTTTTCACTCCGCCTCGAAAACTTCAGAATCTGCCAAAACACATGTTGGCAACTTGTTGCATAATGCTGAGGTTTAATACGAGTAGAGAGCCTGGTTTACTTGAGGTCCTGTTGCGACACATTACAGACTTGGTATGACCCGTTCAGGGTTTATCGCTCCTCATTATAAACGTGCTGTTATGTATCGGAGGGTTTTCATAATACCTTTTTGTGTTGTGTTAAGGACGTGTTGATTCCTTGTTTTAACGTAAAGAAGATCTCCTGTGACTTGTTTTCTGGCTGGAATAACGGATTGAGGACCTGTTACAATGAGCTGAGGACCTGTTACAGTGAATTGAGGGCCTGTTACAATGAGCTGAGGACATGTTACAGTGAACTGAAGACCTTTTACAATGAGCTGAGGACCTTTTAGAGTGATGTGAGGACCTGTTACAGTGAACTAAGAAATTTTAAAGTGAGCTGAGAACCTGTTCCATTGAACTGAGCGCCGGTTTCAGCTGGGGACTTGTTACAGTGAACTGAGAACCTGTTTCAGAGAGCTGAGGACATGTTACAGTTGATAAGAACCTATTACAGTGAGCTGAAGACCTGTTGGTTTGAGCTGAGGACCTGTCCTAGTGTGCTGATAAGGACCTGTTACAATGAATTGAGAACCTGATGACGTGACTTGAAGCCCAGTTACAAGGTCCAGGGGAACATTTATGGAGTGCAAAGCCCGTGACATGTCGACGGTCATTGCGTTTGACCACCTGTTATGATGAGCGAAGGAGCTGTTACGCCATGGAAGACGACCTGTGATAACGATTGAGCACCTGTTACAGTGTGTTACTTACGTTTTGCAAGGCGATGAGTACCTGTTACTATGTACTTAAGGACTTCTTACGGCTTTATGAGAACCTGATGTAAAGATGCTGATGAACTGTTACAGCGTAACACCACAGGTTTAGAGCCTGTTGCCTCATGATGACATCGTGATGTAGCTTGTTGACAAGATGTGTGGGCGTCTCTGTAACTGGCAGTACAGCTCGGCTTACTGTTGTCCTGTGGGTTGTTAGCGTGTAAGTGGGAATCACACTAAGGCTGTTGTGATGTCCAGCGATAACTTTCACTGGAAATACTGCGTCTATGAATTGATCTGGATATCATGACTTTATAAGCACGACGGTAAGACCTTTAGGTATTCCCCCATAAGGGGTCAGGTCAAAGGTCAGACTTTCATATCAGAGAACAGTACCTTTGAGTTCAAGGGGTAACACAGTCATTCTCAAGCGGTCAGTATCCTATGAATCATTTTAAGTCATGTACACTGAAGGGCAAAATGCAGCTGAAGGAAAACTAATGCACCTCTGTCACACGTTCTTACGACTCGATTTGTACTGGGTGATGAAAAGGAAGATGTCTTATGAGATGGTGGTAGTTCATCCATTTACTCCGCTTGCGTCAGAGACCTAGCTAGACTCTCTTAGTGATGCCAAACATCTAAGATAGAAAAAAAAAATCCGTCAACTCTCTTCTGGCCTATATAATTAGAGGGGAATATCCAATAAATCAATACTCATCTCCCTGGACTGATGAGGATGTGCCGTTGATTCTAGCCCTTGGCGATAAGGGTCAGAGGACTTATTGTTGTTTATTCTGCCTCTTCGTCTGATCTGAGGCCCTGCTTTGGAGGATGAGGGAGAGGGTGAGGTATGCTGTGCGTCCTCTCTCTGATCACCCGTGACCTGGCAGGTCCTGTGCCTCATCCAGGACCTGAAAGGTCCTCTGCCTCACCAGGGACCTGGCAGGTCCTGTGGCTTACCAGGGGCCTGGTAGGTAGGTCCTGTGGCTGACCCGGTGCTCGGCAGTGTAGTAGCGACGCTGACCCGTTGTCATTAAACACGCCAACCTTCATGGCGTGTGACAGCGACATGACGTATTGGCGGGATCAACCAAGAGCCAGGATTTATACACCTGGTCCACCATGGTTATCTCATTATGTAACTGACAGTTATGTGACGCCACATGACCATCATGCACATGGAATGAGTAAGCAGCGCTGACCTTTGCTACTGGAGGCCTGTAGTCCGCCAGGGGCCGACGATGACGGATTTGGCGACCACATCAGACGGACGGGGGGCCCCAGCGTTTGGAAACGACCACCACGTGACTCGAGGGTCACTTTTCCCCACGCTGAGCCCGTAGGGCGTCTTCATCCTCAGTAGCAGCCCGCCAGGTGATTCCAAAGCCTGCCTCTGCCCCGTAGGACGTAATGAAAACCGTATTCATTCGCAGTTCCTTCAAGGTCCTCGGCTAAGCCGCCTGTCCCTCTGGCAACCACCACACACACACACTCTCCGAACTACTGAACTTGAACCATTTGTCTCACTGGTAACGGAGTAGCAGGACCTTGGCATGCGACCTCTCCTGCAGCCGCGACATTAGACCCGGGCACGACGTAACTCTTCTATGTATGGGACTACTGGCATACCTGCTCCGCCACCAGCGCCACAGGACTCCTGCTAGGTCTGCCTCCATCGCCTCGCCTTACCTCACCTGAACCCACTTGCATCGGCTCATCGCCCCGACCCGTACTTCCCCAGGAAAGCACTGTGCTGGTGTTCATGTTTTCGTACCCCCCTTTTTTCAGTCCTCACCATCGCATAAGACGCTAGACACTTCAGTTCGAGAGTGCCCGCTAGAGCGAGTCCCTTGGCTCATCCGGGGCCTGGTAGATCCTGTGGCTCACCCTGGATTTCATAGACACTCTGGATTACCCAGGGCCTGGTAGATCCCCTGGATCAACCAGCGCTTCGTAGATCTTCCAGCTCACTCGGGGTCTTGTAGAAACTCTGGCTTACGTGGTGCCTGGTAAACCCTCTGGAAGACCGAGGCTTCATATACCCTCTGGCTCATCCGGGGCCTGGTAGAACCTCTGGCTCATCCGGGGCCTGGTAGACCCCTGGCTCATCCGGGGCCTGGTAGACCCTCTGACTCATCCGGGGTCTGGCAGATAATCTGGCTTACTACTTACGGACTAGCAGGTTCTATAACTCACCCGGGGGCTGTCAAAAAGATCATCTGTCTCATACGTGGCCTGGTAGATCACCTGGCTCACCCGAGGCCTGGTAGACCCTGTGTTTCATCCGGGGCCCGGCAGTTCCTCTGGCTAACCCGGAGTCTAGTAGGTCCTCTGGCTCACCCAGGGCCTGGCAGGCACTCTGCCTCACCCGTGTTCTACAAGGTCTTCTGGATCACCTGGGGTCTGGCAGGTCCTCTGGTTCATCGAGGCCTGAAAGATCCTCGAGTTCCCATAGGGGCCTGGCAGGTCCTCTGGCTCAACCGGGCTTTCGTCAGGGTGTTGTTCACCCTGGCTCTTGAGGTAATGTTGATAATCCAGGATACAGCTAGGATAATGGTTGTGTGTATTCAGTGCTTGATTAGCCTTGATTCGATCACCAGAGGTCCAGTTAATCACGTCATTTAATATACACCGTCTAGGTAGTATGACTAGAATTGCTCGGCACTTTATCAATCACTCCCAGCACACTTTTCAGCATCCACGGGCAAGTGTTGGTAATTTTGAATCCACCTCTTGGCTGATTGGGTTTTGATTATCCTTAGGTCTGACTAATTGCAATGTTTGTGTACTGACGGTTTATTTCCCTAGAACTAGAGTCACTCAGGACTCAATCAGGTGAGAAAATTGAATTGTTCTCGGTGAACCAAATCGTGATGACGTAGAGTTAGTTAACTGTATAACCAATGTGGATGCTGCTCACCTTGGATCTCATGGAGGACCTGTGGTTATGGAAGAGCTGTGGTTATGGAAGACCTGTGGTTATGAAGGACCTGTGGTTATGGAGGACCTGTGGTTATGGAGAACCTGTGGTTATGGAAGAGCTGTGGTTATGGAAGACCTGTGGTTATGGAGGACCTGTGGGGGACCTGTGATTATGGAGGACCTGTGGTTATGGAGGACCTGTAGTTATGGAGGATATGTGGTTATGAAAGAGCTGTGGTTATGGAGAACCTGTGATTATGGAAGACCTGTGGTTATGGAGGTTCTGTGGTTATGGAGGGCCTTTGGTTACGGAGGACCTGTGGTTATGGAAGAGCTATGGTTATGGAGTACCTGTAGTTATGGAGGTTCTGTGGATATGGAAGACCTGTGGTTATTGAGGACCACTGGTTATGGAGGACCTGTGGTTATGAAGGACCTGTGGTTATGGAGGACCTGTGGTTGTGGAGGATCTGAGGTTATGGAGGACCTGTGGTTATGGAGGACCTGTGGTTATGGAGGATCTGTGGTTATGGAAGAGCTGTGGTTATGGAGGACCTGTGGTTATGGAGGATCTGGGGTTATGGAAGAGCTGTGGTTATGGAAGACCTGTGGTTATGGAGGACCTGTGGGAGACCTGTGATTATGGAGGACCTGTGGTTATGGGGTACCTGTGGTTATGGAGGAACTGTGGTTATGGAAAACCTGTGGTTATGGAGGACCTGTGATTATGGAGGATCTGTGGTTATGGAGAACCTGTGGTTATGGAAGAGTTTTGGTTATGGAGAATCTGTGGTTGTGGAGGATCTGTGGTTATGGAGGACCTGTGTTTATGGGAGAGCTGTGGTTTTGGAAGACCTTTGGTTATGGAGGACCTGTGATTATGGAAGACCTGTAGTTATGGAAGACCTGTGGTTATGGAAGACCTGTGGTTATGAAGGACTTTTTGTTTTGGAGGACCTGTGGTTATGGGGATCCGTGGTTATGGAGGACCTGTGTTTATAGTGGACATGTGGTTATGGAGGACCTGCAGATGGCACTCGAAACATGGCGACCAACAGTGGTTCAAGGTGTATGGGTAAATAATCACGTGATATATTAATGTGTGATTGAGTGAACATTCAATTTTTTTTTCTCTCTCTCTCTTTTTCATGGCAAAGTCAATTAACTCTCTGATTACAATTTGAGTTTGAGTGAAAAGTTATTACTGTGTGTGTGTGTGTGTGTGAAGAGTTAAGGGAACAGACTTCGTTGGAGGTCATCTACATGTGGCTGATAAGGTTCTCTTCAGGCAACACCTCGTCGTACAAACTCTCTCCAGCGAGTTTCTCGTCGTCCAGACTTATACAATTACGCTTCCTCCACCTACGCAGAATCTTGTAATGGTATCCTCTCACTTGAACTTCCTGCCGCAGGACCCGCTTGTGAGGAGATCCCTCAGACCATGGGTCGAAAACTGGTAACTGGTGCTAGTGTTGATGTGTGTCTGTAAGGTGAGTGAAGGACAGTGGAGTAAGCGTTCAGTGTCCTCAGTTCGGAAGTTGCACCCCGAGCATGTGGGGTATTGTGATATAATGAATCGATGTTTGTAATCTTGGAGAGACGAGGGGATGTCCAGACCGTAGACGAGAAGGTGTAACTCGTGCATGTCTGGGTAACGTGATGGTGTAATGGCAGAGGGACACCGATCGTGGTTTTCATGTTTATGTAGGCGTATGAAGTGCTGACTTCCTACTGAGGTACCCGGAGATTGTGGTCTGGGCACCAGTAGCTAGGATAGTAAAGAAAACCCGTGTGAGGGTGTCGCATTTTAAGATATAAAATGCTAGTGACGTATTGAAATGCAGGGAAAGTTTACGAAACCAAATCACCTCCTGGGAAAATGATGGTTAAACAGATGCAGTAAGATATGATTTACTTAAAGGGGATATCTCAAAATTAAAAGGTATTCGATGGACTATAGAATTAACACAAAAGAGAAAATGACAGACGTAGTAACAATTATACCATTTACACAGTAGTAAAGTCATAATCATATGCTTTAATCATAAGTAACAGCGCCATGAAAAATAAGTAGTAAGGCCATAAACATAGGTGTTACTCATAAATGAAAAGGGCAAGTTTAAGCATTACTCATAAGTAAGAAAACTAAGAGTATCATTCATAAGAAAAATTATAGATATGTTTGAAATGCATGAACCTCACTAATATGCAATAGCCATCATTAATAAAGCAATAAACAAGCAATATAACCATAAACACAAGGAGCAAAACAACAAACATGAGTAGCGAGGCCGTAAACATAAGTAATAGAGTCATAAAGCTAAGAGATGGTGACGCATACAGTAAGCCAGCATTGTGTTGCATGTCACGTTCCCCTCCCTGGCCCAGGTAGCTGTCTTTTCTCCTTGCTTCACCTACACGTTGATTGCTGGCATCCAGTCCATAAATCGAACGCTCTCAGTCTCAAACATAGCAGTTGATAACACGACCCACACAACGTCTAACTATCTACTTCAGTTTTTCTTCTCTTTGACTCGCAGGTTAAGG
Source organism: Panulirus argus (assembly GCA_038088735.1). Taxonomy (NCBI): domain Eukaryota; kingdom Metazoa; phylum Arthropoda; class Malacostraca; order Decapoda; family Palinuridae; genus Panulirus; species Panulirus argus. The sequence continues at coordinate 7,409 of JAYMFT010185724.1, forward strand.
CAATACACCCACCTTAGGACTTTCCTGTGTTGAATCGGAACAGCGCCAGTGGTAAAGGAGGAATGGATGATTCACAGAACCCCTTTCACCGACATCAGACATCAGGGAGCTGCCCTGCTTTTCTAGAAATAGATCCCAGACCTGGCTCATTCTCGAGTCACCTTTGCAACAATCAGGGATTCGCTCTAATCGCTACCATCGTATCCTTTCAAAGAGTGGTGTCAGTGCTTGCTGTAATACAAAAGTTCCCTTTGCTCGCATCGTGGATCTTGAGTCTCCTGACTTTGAAGCCGTCAAACAATATTTTTCTCTACCTTCTTTAACTTTGCTTCAGTTTCATATATTTCCACCTCAATTTCTCCAACAATATACGAGCCGTTGACATCCTGCCACTAAGCACATTTCAAAAGACAGGTCTTTCACTTCTTCCAGAATTCGTAAATACTTTCCCTTGTCTTTTCTTTTTCCGTTTCATAATTCTTTCTATATTTCAGTTAAGGCCCGGCCTTGATGTAGACTTTTGCCCGTGACTGGAGTCTTCAACATAAAGAAAGAAACACCAAAAGGGTTGGCTAGGCTCTATACGGGACGATCCAGGCGTAGTCGGATCCCTTTCTTTTTCCTTCCTAAATGATCGGGAGCAAATAACTGACCAGCAAGAGTTCCCGACCACTATCCCGAAAAAACGAAAAATCGGTCTCTTTTTTTACCTCTCAACCCTCCCACTATACATACACTAATTCTTCCCCCTGAGGGTCCTTCGACCACAATCTTATTTGTCTCACTTTTTATTGGGTGTCCTCATCCTCTACCTGCCATAGAAACACCAACTTTGGCACTTTGGGAGAGCTCAGCGGTTTTCTTGCGCGCCTTCTTTAATGACTTTTCTCCAGGTGGGTGGTGCTTCGCTGTGACCGGGATGCCTAACGTTGTACGGCACATATTGAGGAGATTTTCTTGGTTTTGATCATCAATACGTAGTTCACGGTACGTGATGATGTAATGAGATGTTCTGTCTCAGGTAGATTTTGGTGAAACCTTTTTCTTGACCAACGCAGTCTTCAAAGCATTTGAAAAGGTGTCGCACAAGTCTTTGCTCTAAACACTCTAGTTTATTTTTTTTTCTTTATCTTTCTGTTGCTTAATGCATTGTCTCGTCTCCGGTAGTTTCATTGCATTAGTCGCTAAGAGAGCGATTTCCCCCTCTCATCCCATCAACAGTGATGGCCTTCTCTCTAAAAATGATCTTTGTTCCACGTCTAATCCTATTTTACTCTTATGCTGTCGATTCTAATTTACGCCCTTCAATCTACTTTCCTTCCACAGTTGTTTCTGTTATTTGTTCTCTCACTATTACTGAACAGTATTTCCTCTCATTTTGGACCTATGTAGCATCTCGGAATGGGTAAACAATAACCTGGTTAAATTCAGTAGTGTTAAAATGCAATTTCTCCCTATATATCTTTGTTCATCGTCATTCGTTTCTCCTCCAATTTCAAAACACTACAGTCCAAACCCGGAAACCCCTCATAATCAGCATCACAAGGGCTGCTTCTCAAAAACAGTGGGTGTTACATAAATGCCGTAATTATTTTTCTTGTGAGCATATATTGCATCAGGGGCTTCATTCTCTTCAGCATGAGTATTGCTCACGTACCTGGGTCGGTTCTTCGTCCAACCCATTACTCAGTATCTTTTATGCGCTGTTATTTCCGTTTCATTGATTCATTAGGCATCACGTCACTTCTAGCATCCCTTTCTGTAGCCGCAATGTTGTTGCGCTGATTCTGTTCTACAGGTATCATTTTGGCCTTTGATCTTGAGAGTTGACTCCTTGTGACCTTGCTATCAAGGTCTTTTGATCTTGAGAGTTGACTCCTTGTGACCTTGCTATCAAGGTCTGGACCCGTTGTTATGCGCCTGGCTGCTGCTTCCAGTAGTTTTGTGCGTGGAGACCGGCCATTCGAGGAATAACCATTATGATGCCTCCTTGTTTCCTCGAACAGCGTAGCTGCGAGATTCTCTTGATCTTTTTGTTCATGTATCTTACAATAACCTTTACAGCTTCAAATGTATGCTGTGCGCAAACTAATTTTCACACCCTTTTTCTCTAACTCTTTTCTTTCACCAAAGATGTCCTTTGGCTGGGGCTCGTCATGCCCGACTCATGTCGTTCGATGTAAGAAAAGTAAGAAAATGAAGAAATTCAAGTGAAAGAAAACGTAGACGTAAATATCAGCCACAAAAGAAAATAAGACGCGATAAACATAAGCAGAGAAGGCGTAATCGTAAGTAACAATGTCGTAAACGTAAGTAACAAAGCTGGGAACGTACGCACTTGATGCCAGAGACAAAAGTGATAAAGATATGACCATGACCTGAATGTGCGGCCGAATGGTGGAGTATATTTCGTTGAGGCCGTAACTAGGGGAGGGAGGTAGCTGGTGGGGGAAAGATTTAGGGAATGGACGGGGAATCTACTGGAGCAAGCTGGGGTTCAGGGGAAATAAGGGAGGCATGAATGATGAGGTAACTATGGTATGTGGCAGATGTAGGTAATAGGGCAGTTAGGAGTAAAGCTGTACTAGTACCAATTAGGATGTCACTAAAACCCCCCGATCAGACCCGCCCGATATATAGTTTCCGGTACAATATTTTGTTCGTCGATGATAAACAACCTCAGATTTGCTGTTGTTTACTGAAGGCAAAGATCTACGTCTCGCTTCTCATTGGTGCCTGGGGACAATTTTGTGTCCCATGATGTCTCAAGCCTCTGAATTGCCTCGAAATACGAATACACGCATAATTATGGGTTAGGTTAAGTTAGGGTAAATGTCAGGTGGTATTATCATACAGGTGATTTTGAAATTTGCTGCAAGAGCAGTTATTCTTAAGTCTACACTCCTACCAATCCCGTGGGCGGTGGCGCAAAAGAGGACACAGAATGCACCGAAGGTTCACGCACTGGGCCTGAATGACCGAAATGCATTATAGATTATATAATGAGAAAAGCTTTAACATGGCTTGGGCAACACAATGAATTATTCGGCATTTTGCATGGTAAGTGAAGTTTACAACGGGTGAACAACAATAACGACTGGGTTGCGTATCAAAATATGTACAAGAACTGTTTACAGTTAGCAGAGTGATTATACTTCTCAAGTATCCGAGGTTGAACATTGTTGGGGGGTGAAATGTTTGCACATGTCTTGCAGTATTTAGCAACAGTCATCTCTGGACTCACTGATTTTACGGCAGTCACGTACATACTGTTTTAGGGTGTGGGAATTATTTTATTGGTTAAGTCTTCATTCAGTCTGTTCATTATCAACATGAGGAGTAGATTCCCATGAATATATATAGCCTAACTTTAAGTCGGGCGACAGCAACATCACGGTGTCATCTGATTCAGCAGGAAGAGCCATATACATCTGGCTCTTCTTTCATGACAATGTAGTGGTAGATGGACCTGCTTGTGTTGATTTCACTCAAGTCTAAAAGATATTGTTCATGTTCTTTCTAAATGACCTCAGGGATATTGAGCCGTTTTCATTTGAACTTTCCTTCAGGCAGGATGGTATGAGCAAATTTCGGTATTTGTGAGCCTAGGATGGTGATCAAGAATGGAAGAACGTTTGGTGTGAGAAATGTTGAACCTTTCACGTAGATCAAGAAACCCCACCATGGACGTGAGCTGGCACCAGGCCACCCAGCCACCTGTACATTATCGTGTGTGTTCAACAGTGTTAACAGCAGCTGCCCATCAGGATTAGTTCGGTTGGCATTGCCAATTAATCCGTGTCTGGTGTTGAAATCCCCAGTTTAAGAGTTGGTTCTGATTTACTTTTTTTTTTTTATGTTGAAGGCTCCGGTCACGGACAAAAGTCCACATCAAGGCCGGGCCTTAATTGAAATATAGAAAGAACTAAGAAACGGAAAAAGAAAAGACAAGGGAAAGTATATCTACGATTTTCTGAGAAAGTGAAAGACCTGTCTTTTGAAATGGGCAGGGGTCATGGTTATTGGGAAAGACATGGGAAGGTAGAGAGTTCCAAAGCTTCGACGTGTAAGGAAAGAAGCAGGTATCAAAACGGCCCACTCTCGAGTTGCCGATGGCCACGCAATAACCATGTGACGCAGCAGTTTGCGATTGGATGTGTTCTGGCAGGTCCGCTATATCAAGCGCACCTGCTGGTGCATACGTACCTATGATGTTTGCTGTGAAGTTACCAGCAGTAAATGCAGTACCGTGGTACTCCACTCCACGAACTTCAGACTTCTCAACACTAATAATAATATGGACTACACGGGTGCAACATGCCGTCACGGGAGGACTGCATAACGAAAGACGTTAGAGAATACATTTCGTCGAATATGTTTTTACGTATACTTATAATTTATAGTTAATCAGAAAGCTAAAGGGTTTGGGGTACTGGCCAGCAGGCACCTACGATCTTTGTCTGTAATGAAGAACGGCACAAATTTGAGCTTCAGTTCATTATGGACAGACAAAACCTTGTGTCATACGGCGTATCGAACATGCCCACGTTCACTACTGCTGCTGTTGTTATTACTGTTGTTACTGTTTTGCTGCTAGCACTGTTACTGCTGTTACTGGTTCCGTTACTGCTGCTGTTGATACTGTTACTGTTACTAGTGATGTTATTACTGCTGTTACTGTTGCCATTAGTGATATTCTTGCTGTTGTTAGTGTTGTTACAGCTGGTACTGCTACTGCTGGGACGGTTACCGCTCCTACTGGCTCTGTTACTGCCGTTACTGGTAATGTTACCGCTGCTACTGCTCCTGTTGGTGTTATTACTGCTATTGCTGCTGCTACTGGTGCTGTCACTGCTTCTACTGGTACCACTACAACTGTTACTGTTGCTGCTGTTACAGTTACTGCTGCTGTTGGTTGTTACTGCCGCTACTGGTACTGTAGCTCCTGCTACTGGTACTGCTGTTGCTGCTATTGGTACTCGTACTCCTGTTATTGGTACTGTTACTACTGCCACTGGTGCCGTTACCGTTGCTGCTGGTGTTGTTACTGGTGTTACTACTGCTGTTACTGGTGCCGTTACTACTGCTAATGGTGTTGTTACTGCTACTGCTGGTGTTGTTACAGCTGCTACTGGTGATGTCGCTATTGGTGCTTTTACTGGTGCTATTGTTACAAGTGGTAACAGTGCTTACTAATGCCCGTGTTACTGCAACTGACACTGTTACTGCTGCTACCGATGCTGTTGCTGCTGTCTCTGGTGTTGTTACTGTTGCTGTTATTATTGTTATTGCTATTATTGCTACTGTTACCACTGTTACTGTCACAGTTACCGTTGCTACTTGCGATGTTACTTCCGCTACTCATATTGATGTAAACGCTGTCGTTATTGTTGCAACTGGTGTTGGTATTGTTACTGCTGTTGTTACCGTTGCCAGTGCTACTGTTGTTAGTGCTGGTGTTATTACTGTTTTTGTTGTTACTGCATCTGTTGCTGCTGTTGCTGTTGTTGCTGCTGCAGCTGCTGTTGTTTCATAGCTTCTGTTGCAGTCGTACTTGCCATTTTTGTTCATGTGATTGACATCTGTTCAGAATTCTTGCTGATGACTCTTGTTGATGTTATGAAACCCTCTCTTTTCCCACCCATTTGTTTCTTATCCTCCCCTCATCCCTAGCCTCATCTCCCCCTTTCCTTCGCAACCCATTAGCATCCCCCTCCCCTCCCAGACCCCACCCCCTCCCACTTCGCTACCCGTTCAGGCCCCTCTCTCTCTCTCTCCCCCCCCCCCGTATTGTAGTGAAGCCCCCGCTGCTCCTGTGATTACCTGGGAATGAGACCTCCCACGTCCTTGGAGGGCTGGGACCGCCCACCCTTGTCTTGGCGGCTTTGGGGGCCGCCCATCCACCGTATGGGGTTGTTGGTGCCACCCTTCGACGTCCTGAGAGTCTGGAGACCACCAACTCGCATCCTAGGAGTATTGAGACCACCAGCACACATCCTAGGAGTGTTGGGACCACCAAACCACGTTCTGGGAGTGTTGGGTCCCACCAACCCACATCTTAGGAGTGTTGGGTCCCACCAACCCACATCCTAGGAGTGTTGGGTCCCACCAACCCACATCCTAGGAGTGTTAGGTCCCACCAACCCACATCCTAGGAGTGTTGGGTCCCACCAACCCACATCCTAGGAGTGTTGGGATCACCAAACCACGTCCTGGGAGTGTTGGGTTCTCCAGACCAGGTCCTGGTAGCGTTGAGGCTACCCTCCCGTGTCCTGTTTGACTAACCTCCTCCCAGGCATCTCCCTCTCGTGACATCACATCTGGCACCACCTCCCCCTTCTCCGCCCTCCGTGTTTTAGTTTGCAGTCGCCATGTTTTGGTTCACTCTGACTCTTTTTTTTTTTTCTGACACTGCGATTTGTTCATGGGAGTACATAGGAAGAACAAAGAACAGTTCTGATGGTCTCTGACGAGGTTGTCTTCTAACCTAACCTAAATTGGAGTACGAACAGGATCGTGAAGCAAAAAAAAAAAAAGCGCCTCCCTCCTATCCACCTCTCACTCCGGTTCATCAGGCAGTATAGGAAAAAAAGATGGAAAGGAACGTCATTTACTTCGGGGAAAAACATACTGACATGGAAATTCTATAGGAGAGCGTGAACGGGAAAAGCTTCCCACACCGGCTGCGCTGTGGATGGAATCTGAAAGAGAAGGACAGGTTTTGGTACCTCTCCTCGATGAAGGATTACGTGCTGATAATAGATTAGATATCACTGAAATGTATTTGTCTCGCCTGGATCTGAGGGTATTGATAATCTTTGCATTCGATACATCAGGATACGCTATTGTCTCTCCTGCCCGGTCATCTGGCTTCCTCTCACTTTTCCAAGAAGGGATATGGGGAAGCCATTTCATTATCTTCGCTTGTTAAGATGCCCTTTGTATACCTTTTCTTTTCCTGCTTCTGACGTGTCTGATGTACCCGATGGGGATTTTCTTTATGTTATGAGTATTTCCTTCTCGAAGTCTTCTTTACTGGTTTTGATTTTCTTCCTAGAATCCCTTTGTAATATCGAGTGCATTGCGCTGTTCCGTTTGTTGCCACTTGACTTAGATACCTGTCAGTTATTCTTTTGCATTTCCTTAAAACATGAATTTTAGTCATCCAGCTTGGCTGCTCCCTCACACAGCTCCATTTCACATTTGTAAGGACGCTGACTCTGTGAGGGAAATTAACGTATTCTGGAAGGTTCTCCACATCCTTTCAACTGAGTCCACGTCTAAGAGCCTAATTCGGGTAATGTTACCAGTGTCGCGGCGCATTATGTCGAAGTATGAAAATCTAAAATCGAGCATCATCATCAGATATTTATTTTTTCCTGATCGAAACGGCAGCTTACAATGGATTAGATGGCATTATGATCGCTGTTTCCTAGCTTTTCACCGACCCCACAGGTGTTATTTAGTTCTCTTTTTGAGGAGTTCCTCAAATATAAAAGATTTCAATTTCCTCATACAATGCTCGATCTTTCTCTGTATGTTGTTTTAGAGGTTTGCTCAGCACCCCAAGAAATAACGTGGGACGTCTTATTTATCGATACAATACCTTATGAATCAGTTTCATCAGCATCCAGTTTTTCTGCAAAATCTATCCAGATTTCCAGATTCCTGTTTTGCTGTGATGTTAGGCTATTCTGTGAAATCATATGATGCCAGTTCAACGAAGTTCATCGAATTTTTAGATTGATACTCCTGGTAGTGGTGCCATGTGAGTGCTTTTTTTTTTTCCGAATCTTTGAAGCCAGACCGCCAAACTCTGGTCAGTTGGGACACTCTAACCCAACAGATACGGTCACACCTGACCTGACTGACTGCTGACTTCTGGGTTGGTGTAAAGTGTCCTCACGGTGCTCCCGGCAAACACCTGTTTAAAATCAGTGCGTCTGGAATCCTTCTGAGCCTTGTGGTACCAGTCCAGCTCGAATGCTGCAATGACTCCCCCCCCTCTGTCCTTCAAAGTGTGCTCTCCTCTACCACGGATACCTCACATTCTACTTAGAGATACAGTGCCTACACCATACCTTGGAAGAAGCCAAACTAACACGACCATCCTCCAGCTTTAATCTTCCTAGAGTGTCCTATACATCCCTAAGATCTCCTTTGATCTGTCCTGAGCCAGGCTGTTCGTCCCGGCTGGACAACAGCTACACCGTCTGCAGTAGTTTCCCTAACTATGTCCTGTACTTTGTGTTGAGACTTCCAGCCTACCTAGAGGGTAAAAGAAAACTCCTCCTCCTCTACAAAACTTCTTAATTAAGTGTCTGACTAAAGAATCCCCTTTGAACCCACTGTTAGTTTTTGGTTCCGCTATTTTATCATTTGACTTGGGTTTCACTCAGTTCCTAATTGTATGAAATCATCGTTTCTCTCTCAACTGTCGTCTCAGCTATAACCAATCTAATTTTTTTTATTACTTCTTTTCTAAGTAATGTTTTCTCTTTTTTTTCGCATTATCTAATGTTCTGGCTATTGTTTGACCAGAGGTGCCACCGCAGAGCCTAAGTCTCTCAGCTACACTTTCGGTAGCTACCTTGTTTTCGCTTATCTCTTTTGATAACATATTATATAGACAATAGAAAAAGCAAATAACTTATTCATCTTTTTGTGGCATTAGTGGGTCTTTACTGAAGTCACGATTACGCGGTTAACAAGCATATGGTGTAGGAAACGGCGGGGGGGACGCACAAGCAGATGGTTCTCAGGAGCAGAAAGCGAAGAGAGGAAGATAGCCAAAACTGCAGCGTAGGGCAACTGGGTCAAGTTCTGAGGTCAGAATAGGAGACCGTATTTTAGATTCTGTCGAGTAATTGTGTGGGGTTACAGCCAGCCCAGAGCTTACAATGATACTCTGTACAAAGACGAATCAATCCATTGTATAATCAAAACAATGATTAAGATGAGGAGAGGGAATTGGATCAACACAGGACGTCCAACGCCTTGTACATACCAAGTTACGTGTGTGATTTTAGGTTTCCATGATATACTGTATTACAGGTTAAGGTGATACTAAATGCGCTCACTCTTTTGAGCGGTGGAATTAAAGAGCCTTCAAAGATGAAGAAAAAATTATGGGAGGTTTCAGAAAGAGAATTATATGCAAATTTAAGTTTTAGAGTTAGTTGTGGAGAGACAAGACGTTGGTCGAGCAAAGAAGGGTTAGAAAGAAATGGAGGAATGTAATAGTCTGTCGTCATCGTAAGTGCATTTTACTGTTTTCTGAAGAGAGGAGATAGTTGTTAAAAAAGGAGGAAGAGTACAGGATAGAACACTGAGGTACGCTGCTTTTGATGAGAATAACTTCAAAGACATAGGAAATGTTTAAAGTCAAAGCAATAGGCCAATGTTTCGAAGGGTTTGAGTGGTCACCATTTCTGAGGACAGGCTTTACTACTACCTGTTTCCAAAAAGAAGGAATAACTTCGGGTTATAGACTGAAGTGAATCAGAGGAGAGGACAGGGGCGCAAGATCTGAAACCCGCTCTTTCAGTATATAGGAAGGATGCCATATGGTCTATACGCCTTGCTGGTGTCCAAGAAAAAGGAAATGCTTTTTTGAACTACACGGAAAATGAGGGGCATGGGATAAGTAGAGCTGCGTCAAGTGGTAAGAGAATTCTTGAGTCTATAATGACGGAGTTAGTGAAGAAAGGAGAATCAAATTTCTTTTTTTTTTTATTTTTACGAGAGACAGTTGTAATGTCGTAATGGAGAAACGAAGGAAAGGTAAAACGAGAGAAGCTCTTGAGATACGTTTGTAGCCCAGCGTTTTTCGAAAAGAACCTGTCCTATGGAAGAATAGGAGAGGTTCTCAAACTTCTTTCGCAAAAAGGAACGTGTTACCTGACAAATAACGTCTCCAGTGATTTCGGGCGTACTGAAAGTGAGTCGAAGGATGGTGAGCTTTCTCTCGATCCGATAGGCAAGGTCTCCTTCCCGGGTGGCACAAGGACAAAAGTGGCTGAGCCTTGGACTGGAAGAAGAGATTGTTTTACAGGAGGGCCCTAGGGATATCTGACTCCATTCCCGCAACAATAACTTCTGTTATACGTTCAGAAGAGACAAAAGCATCGACCGAGGAGAGGAAGTAATATGTTCATGGAACTTTGAGAAATATTCTACGTAAGGTGGTCCACTCAGCGATAATGGTGGTGGTGGTGGTGGTAATGGCGGCGGCGGTGGTGGTGGGGGGGAAGTGATGGCGGTGCTTGGAAATACATGGGAAGGACAGATAACAAGAGACCTGTTAGTCCAGCACAAGTTTATCTGTAATGCATCATCTAAACACAGTAGTAAAAACAGGATAGCAAAGCAGAAGGTACCTCCCCAACCACCTCTCCCTCTGGCTCACCTACTGACAGGAAGAAGACGAGAATATAATACGATGTAGCAACGATGTAGCATAAAGGTAAGATACTGCCTACCTTAGAAAAGTGTTGATTAGAAAAGTTCCCCATCAGTCTGACAGCATCCCTGAGGCAGGACAAGGAAAAAAAAAAGTATAAGGCAATTAATGGTAACCTGGATGGCTTATAGAGAGCAGGTATCAGTGAAGTATGGTGGTGGTGATGGTGATGGTTTGCGGTTTTGGTGGAGGTGGGGTTAATAGTCTTGGGGTGGTAGCGGTGAGATGGTGGTGGTGGCGATGGTGGTGATGGTAAGGGCAGTGGTTGCTGTGTTGGTAGTAGTGGTGATGTTGGTGGTGTTTGTGATGGTGGTCGACGTCGTGTTGATGTTGATGGTGGTGATACTGGTTGTCGTGTTGGTGGCAGTAGTAGTCGTGGTTGTAATGTTGGTGGTGGTCGTGGTGATGGTAGTCATGGCTGTAGAGGTAATGGTGCATGAGCCTGTGGTACCGTTAGTGGTGGAGGCGGTATCATTTGAGGCAGTGAAGGTATTGGCGTTGGTACTGGTGGGAGTGATGGTAATGGTGGTGAAAGTGGTAGAGGTAGTGCCTGGTGGTGGAGGAAGAATGGCAGTAATGGTGCTCTGGTCTTGTTAATCTCAGTAAACATTGATTACTGCCACTTCCCCTACCAACACCATTACCACCAGTCCTCATCCCGCCCCTGCCCCTTACCACTACCAGCTTCGCCCTCACCCTCTCCCCGTTGAAATGGGAGGAAAGACTGAAGTCTGTCCATGTGTATGGCGTAAGTTTTTTGACGCATGTGAGTGATTATCTGGAAGCTTGTCTTTGATATTTTATTTATACATACACACAAGCAGCACCAGCCTGCCCCATTACCACTTACCATTATCACCCCCTTCCAGTACCCACCCCTTCCACCACCTCCATTTCCTACCCTCACCCCTTATCATGAGCTTCTCCCCAGCCACTCATCCTTACTACCACCCTCACACCCCTCTTCACCAGCACGACCCACGTCCCTCAACCCATGCCATCAGCTCAATTCCCGCCCTCCTCACCCCGTACTGCTATTCTCAGTCAGTTATGCCTCACCCCCGACACCCTTACCTCCTCGCCTCTCCTTTCCTCTCCCCTGCTTCTCAGATCTGCCCTCCACCTCTCAGCCCTCACCTTGCCCTGACCACCCAACTTTTCAGCCCTCACGCCGCCCCTTTAAACCCTCCCTCCCATCATTCTCTATTCTTGCTCCCGTCTCTTACCCCAATCCAACTAGTCTCTTGTCTCCCTCTCCCCCGGGACCAGTGTCTCGTCTTCCCCTTTCCCGACCCAGTTTTTCGTCTCCCCTCAACCCAGAACCACTCTCTCGTCTTCCCCTCCTACGACCAAATCTCTCTCCTTCCCCTCTCATGACTCAGCCTCTTGTATTCTCCTCCCCGACCGAATCTCTCGTCTCCCCCTTCCCCAGACCCAGTTCCTCGTCTTCTCCGTATCTCTGTTCACCATCCAGCCCAATCCCTGAGCCTCTCCCCTCTGCCTCGGCCCCGGCCACCTCCTCACACAGCTGTGAGGATCAGGTCAACACACAGTGAGAGGGGCCTCCAGGACACTGATAGAGAAGGGTAAGGCGAGAGGGGGGAGTGAGGCAGCTGAATGTAACACAGACTGGAACATGTTGGCAGGCAAGTGGACACCAAGGGAGAGAGAGAGAGAGAGAGAGAGAGAGAGAGAGTTTTAATCTTGCATTTTCCTCCCATTTCTTTTGTTCTGTATCCTGTTGAGTGACTCATTACTTTTTAGTCACAAAGTCTAGATAAGAAAACAAGGAAGACGATCATTCGCCAACGAATGCATTGTGCCTCCCTCCATATACACCTTGACTATCTTTGCGACGAGACTCAGCATCGTTTCGAAGGTGTGGCAGTCATCGTGTGAGTGTCGTAAGCGCTGCTTGGAGCGAAATGGGTTTGCAGAAAGAAATCGTAATTTTTTTTCACAACCACTGGCCAGAATGGTCGTCATAAATCTGTCGTCACCACTATATACGAAACATGAATACACTTCTCTGTGCCAAAAGAAATGTGCTTCTCAGGGCGAACTTCGACCTGACAGTGAAGGGGGAGGGCTCAAGTAACAAAGTAATGGCCTCACCTATTACTCCCCCAAAATTTAAGGTATGACCTATGACTACAATTTATTGTGTGACGCTGCCACCACTGAGAGGCAGTAGACGAAATTTGGTTAACTGCAATGCCTCCGAGACCTAGTTCCTACCGATATCTCTATCGAAAATTCCACACAGCTCTCCTCTCTCTTTCGACGAGTCTGTAATTCCATTTCTTAACTCAATGAACACCCTTGGTATCATTGTATAACATTCACTCTGTTATGGAAACCCCACGTTACGGGAATAACTAAGTCTGCCTCTAAGAAACTGGGAGACCTGTTTAGATGTCGAAATTTCTTTTCTTCCGAACAGTTGCTCTGTTTCTTCAAAGGATTGATCTGTCCTTATATGAAGTACTGCTCTCACGTCTGGGGTGGTTCTAGCTCTGCATCTTTATTTGACGGAGTCTAAAGCGATCCGACACATAAACTGTCCCAGGCTAACTTCCAAACTTTGACCCCCTTGCTCTAATCCTCAATGTTGGTTCACTTTCCCTCTTCTATAGGTATTACTTTGGGTTTTGCGCCCGAGAGCTGGCTGCTTGTGTGCCCCCACCACTAGCTAAACCACGCAATATTCGGCAAGCTGCTGTTTCACCTGATTACAGTGTGGCCGTTGGCAACTCAAAGAAAGGCCGTTTTGATAACTGTTTCTTCCCCTACACCTTGAAGCTTTGGATATCTCTACCATCTTATGTTTTTTCTTTTCACAATAACTACGACCTGGCACGTTTTAAAAGGCAGTTTATTTTCACTTCCTCCAAAATTCGTAAGTACTTTACCTTGTATGTTCTGTTTCCCTGCATTAACCACTCTAATTCAGTTAAGGCCCGGCCTTCATGTGGACTTTTCTCCGTGACCGGAACCCCCGACATAACTTTTTATTTTTTTCATACCTGATCGCCGTTTTCCGCGCAGGAAGGTGGCGCTGGGAAACAGGCGAAGCAAGTGCCACTTCCGCTCACATCCATTCATGTATTTACGATATGTAACGCACCGAAACCACAGCTCCCCATCCACAGATCTTTTCACGGTTTGCCCAGGACGCTTCGCATGGGAATAATATGATTCGGGTAAAGATTCATCTGTGGCCTCATCACATATACATCTGCGGCCGCCATAACATCGCTTCTGTAGCCACCATAACATTACAGCCGTGGCCACCATAACGTCACATCTGTGGCCACCATAACAGCACATGCACATCTGTGAATACCATTGCATTGCAAGTACATTTGTGGTCTCTTTAACCTCACATGCACATGTGAGGCCATTCTGACATCACATGCACGTCTCCAGCCACTATAACGAAGAACGGATCGGTAGAGAGTTTCAGTTTAACCCACCGATACTCGTGGGTGAAGTTGACGACACAAACTGTATACACCCAGTTAGGACGAATACACACACACACACACACACACACACACACACGGATATAGGAAGGGACGCGTACAGAGCAATATGCCCTCCACTTACTTCCCAATGGCGGCATGAAGACTATTCTGACCCCCATTAAATGAAAATGTCGGGTAGGTACACATCGTCGGGGGCAATGGGGCGACCATTACACACTTCAGGTGTAACGAGCGGGAAGAAACACTGCCAGAGGATGGGGTCAAGGTATCAGAATTTCAAGACATCAAGATGCTAAGTTATCAAGATATCGAGGCGCCAACGCATTAAGGTATAAGTTAAAGGCATCAAAGTAATAAAGGATTAAGACAGGAAGGCACCAAAATTCCAGGGTATCAGAAAGTCAAAACACCAACACATCAAAATATCAAAATATACCCAAATGTTAAAGTATAGAGATACCGGGATATCAAGATTTCGTCGTATCGATACCAAGGTTATGAGTATATCACGACATGAAGATATCAAAGCAGAAGCTATCAGTGCATCAAGATATCATAGCATCAAGATAACAGTCCGTCTAGGGTTATCAAGAAATCAGACCATGAAAATATCAAAGGACTGAGACCACGAAGACAACAAAGCAACGTTCTGTATCTGGCAAGGGCTTATAGCGTTACCCTTGCTCATCCGATCTTCTTGTGTGTATATAAGGACGACCTCGGTGTCCTCCAGCGCTGTTGACAGCGTCACCCCATCCATGACGGATGCCATGTGATGCCCGAAAGCAGGTCTTTCCTGGACCTGATTCCTACGCTCAATGATTTGTTTTCGGTACGCTGCTGCATTTAGAGCCCCCGTTAAAGTTAGCACACTCGGACGTTATTTGCATAAATGCGTGGGTGACCTTAGGCTTCACGCACAGCCGCCTCCACTTCTAAAACCGGGACAGTCAGGCGCTGTCAGTCCCCCCTCTCTCTCTCTCTCTCTCTTTCCGTGAGGTGTGAACCCAAGGGAGTATCGACTCGGTGCTTCAAAGCTTTCATTAGTGACCTGGGGTAGGGGAGGAGCGGGACGTGACAACTGGGGCCGGCGTGTGAGATGGCGACAAGGTAATGAGGTAAGTGTGGTTAGAGAGGTTTGCGGTGATTAGTTGCCACCTGCAAACAACGCAATATTCTACGTAGCCAACGTAGAAATAAGTCGGACTAAGCTCAAAAATACTGAGGGTGATGTCATTCGCAAATTAGCTTGTTATTCGCAGCTTGTGCCGGGGGTTCTGATTTATTCCATGATAATCCAACTTCCTACACCCTCCAAACCTTTAATTGGCTCACACACACACACACACACACACACATACACACACACACACAGGCCATGTCCTTCCCTCAATCCACAAAGGCATATGTCACCAACTCGAGGCTGACCTTTACACCTGGTGGGTTCGTTGTGTGTGTGTGTGTGTGTGTAAGGAGGGAGGGGAGGGCAGCTCTTACAACATGTGCAGTAGGTCAGGGATGCATTTGAATATTTACTTAAAAATTTTGTTCTCAAAATGATTATCCAGTAAGCCGTCAGACATTTCTAAGTATCATAAGAATGAAAAAGGAATATCATTCTGCAGCACATCGACTGTCCCACGTATTGTTTCACAGCTTACAGCCTGTGACAATAATATGGTGTTTGCTATAGCGTGGCGGTGTGCATAGTGAGGAGATGGGACGTCAGGAGAAGAAGGGGTGGGGTCAGCACCGCACAGGCGCTCCCATATGTTGCTGTGAGTAAGCATTCTTTATTACGGGAATGAAGATACCGCATTGTGGTGGTAGTTTGGTTTGTATAAAGTAATAACAAGTTATGGCATCCTGTCCGCCGTGTCATGAAAGATGGTCCATGTTAGCTTTCGGCAACGCCTAGAGCACGAAACGTGATTTATACGAGCTTACCTGATGACCTTAATGATATGCGAGAGTTGATAACAGATTATGAATTAATATCGTGTGAGGCAAATGCAACAAACTATTAAACCGGGTGTGAATAACTGAATGTCAGCCGGCCAAATAAAGGGCATCGTGTCATATTCCTGTATATATTATTAATGTTGTTAGCAAGTTGAGTATGATGGCGTTGGGTACATTGGAAAAGTTTTTTTTTTTTCAAAGCTCATCTCTCAGGTGAAGTAATGTAGAGGGACCCTTGTAATCTCATCGACTAATGCCAAACTCGGTATCTGTACGAATCACTCATGACGACTCCGAGCTAATATGTGATCGATCCCGCAGTGACCACCACAGAATCTCACTCCCACCACACTCAGGCCACACTCCGTGAGAAACCAACTGGCTTCATCTTTCCTGAGGTCTTACATTCTGCAGTGCTTCTTACGTAGCGCATCTCCATCACGTGTTCAGCATTACAGGAAACCGACGAAGTTTGCGTAATGGATATAACATCTGTGAGAAATGTATAACCACTTGCGAACACTCATTCATATAGGATGCAGTCATATATATATATATATATATATATATATATATATATATGGATATGTACTGTATGATTTTTAACGTAAAACATAAGGAAATCATAATTCTTTGATGTTGTATGGATTGTATGTTAAATAAGCATCAATTCATGTGTACGAAAATCGCATGTTACAATGAGTCTTCAACAGGACCAGCCCGTAGAGAGGAATTAATTTAGATGAAGGAATTCATTCATCGCATTCGAAAAACTTAGCCAAAGTGCAGAAAACCGGGACGATTTTTGCATAGGAGCAAATAGGAAGACGCTAGTGCAGCGCTGTTAGAAAAAATGTCATCCTGCTTGGAAATTGCTGTGTAACCTCATCACTAATGTTATCTTAGTATTTTTTTTTTTTTTTTTTTTTGATTTGCTAACGTCTTCATTACGCTGCTTCAAGCTAGGATTTTCAGGGACAGGCCCGACACATCACGCTTCACTCTCCTGTCTACCCTCATGCAAGGTTTTCCTTCCGACGTGTTCCCATTAGTGTAATGTTCCACCTCGGATACTTGAAAAGTATCATAAATTTCCTTACTGTAAATAGGTCTTTTCTTATTCCTCTAGATACGTAATCCGATCACTGTTTTTCGACTGTTGTAAACTTCGCTTATCTCTTGATTTGTTAAATCATTCATTGCGTTACCCAAACTATGTTGACACTTACCACTATGTTACATGTAATGTATTTCAGTCACTGAGGCCCAGTTCCTGGACCTTTAGTGCATTCTGTATCCTCTTTTTCGGCCACCACGCACAGGAGTGCATAATAGATTAGCCGCAATTGCGGCAAAAATAAATATAAAATCAATTCATCCTCCCGCCTCTACCAACCCCAGCCATGATTGATTCCACTTCTGGCAGTTAAATCATTATCGAGTAATGGGCATTATCGTTAATCATTAGTCTTTTAAAATCCGCTTCCATTTATGAATTTTTATTTATAGTCTCTTACTTAGGTTGAGGTAAGACCAATACCACAGTCAGCGTATCAATGATGTTAAAGAATGAATGGCGTGGTCTCAAGGCCTTTGTCCCAGAGAACGCCTCTGTTCACCCACGCTTGGCTTCGAACTCACGAGCTGATACTCTCAGGTTCACACCTGCCCCGGAGAGGAGGGAGGGAGTGACATCACACGATAACTTCTTGTTAGTTTATCGAAATCGAAGTTAACGCTACACATATAGTGAGACGTTGCGGATATTAGTAACGACCTCGACGTGATAAGCAAAACTCCGGACAATGAAAGCTTGGAAGTTGCTTGAAATGAAAGCTTCGAAGTGTCGAGTCGATGCTCCTAGGGTTCACACCTCACGGAAAGAGGGGTAGGAGTCGGAGGACTGACAAAGCTGACTGGCCCGGTTGGAAGTGGAGGCGGCTGTACACCCGTTCAGTCCTGTGTAGATGGGAACGAAGTCAGAAATGGAAAGCAGTCATTCTTCGACACATTCTCAAATTCTCAAACTGAGCATGATAAAGTCGAGGTGTACCAATTACAAATCTGCCCTGCTGGTGTGAATCGAAATCCCTTAAGACACTACTGTGACACCTTCCCTTATAAACAGAATTTCACGCGAAGCTTGACCTCCTACTGTAGATGGAGATGTGATGTCGAACCTTTGATAACGATACACAAGGAGCGGCGTCTTGAATTAGAATAGGTTGAGTCCAGGTTGTGAGCCGGAGGAAACACTCAAGCAAGTTACTGTTAGTGAAATTAATGCAGTAGCTCAACCCGGAACCACTTCCAGTTTCTTACCCCGTCAGGTCAAGCCCCTATTCTGTAGTCTTAATGTATTCCTCAACACGTCTGCCCGCGAATGTTTATGGATGGACTGTTGTGTTTTATTCGCGAGGGTCCTTACCTCAAGCTGCAAGTAAATTTAACAATGATGTACAATTCTCGTGAATATATATATATATATATATATATATATATATATATATATATTTTTTTTTTTTTTTTTTTTTTTTTTTTTTTTT
>JAYMFT010185725.1:0-11962 GCA_038088735.1 Panulirus argus
ACAGCGAATATATATGAAAAAAAAGAAAAGAAAAAAAAAAGAAATAATATATATATATATATATATATATATATATATATATATATATACGATAGAGTGAATATCTTTTGTGATAAAAGATGGCATAAGGTGAAATAAGTATTTGGATAGCCAGAGAGCAGTTAACCCTGTACTCCACTGTAGTCTGACATGGAAAAAAATATCATTTGTTTCAGACAAAATACCGTTTACTACAGG
The DNA here is from genome assembly GCA_038088735.1 of Panulirus argus. NCBI lineage: Eukaryota > Metazoa > Arthropoda > Malacostraca > Decapoda > Palinuridae > Panulirus > Panulirus argus. The sequence continues at coordinate 238 of JAYMFT010185725.1, forward strand.
GAAGTAATCTATTATATTAGGACCATTGGTTTCTGAAAAACTACTATCATTTATCATCATTTATTTTAGAAATACCATCATTCGTGTTAAAAAAATGAGATAAAATATTTGTGTAAAAAAAAAAGTTGCAAAAAAACATCAGTTACATATAATGAGCTGTTATTGAAAAATCACCTTAGATTTCAGGAAATTCCCATCGTGTACAAAAAAGCAAGCTCCCGCATCATAAAGCCCACCATCTGCTTTCCTTTTATCATTTCTCCCCGCCAGTGTACCTGGCGCCCGATATTCCCCTAAAAACAAATACCTCTCTTCGCTCATTTTCCCGCCAAGCCATTACCAGGGAAACAGGGATAAAATTGCATTCATATATTTAGTAGAGCAGAAGCACCCTTCGCTATTTTGTTTTATTAAATCCAGTAACTAGTGGCCTTCAGCACATACGTAAATATGCAATATACTATCATACTCGCCACCGGCCGCGCTGAGCCAGTGATCCTATAAAAGTAATTATGGGATGATGCAGCATCTGACTCCTGTCCCACTGGACGTGGTAAGGACGGAGCATCGACCACACTGGACGGGGGAAGGGACAGAAGACTATCGACTGACTCCTGCTACGCTGGACGGGACAAAACCTCGCGTGAATCACAGGTACGATGATGTTTTTCAGAGGGATTTTCAGTCTCACTGTTTTGAAACGTAGAAGCTCAACGTAGGTTCTGCACGTCCTGTAGTGATACAAAGTGTTGCATACGAACTTGTGATCCGATATTTGAAGGTAGGTTTCATAAGGGGAGGCAGTAAGCTAAACCAGGATCTCCCAGAGATGATGACAGTAAGTGATGAAGAAAATAAACAAATAAGAGAAAATAGCGATAATCAGGCGAGGATCACAGAATTTTGTGACCGGTTCACTGACTGGGTGTCAGCGATGGAAACTGGCGAGGTGTGCTCGTTACTTTATTGCAGAATGATAAAGTATTTCAAACTTCCAGCTGATTTTATTGACAGAAAATGTTCTAATATCATGAATTACCTGACATACTAGACTGTGTGGCGGACTGTCTAATTCCTTGGGATTTGGGAGACTAGCAGGGGGTTGGTTTACGGAAATTGGGAGGAGGTTTCTGGGGAGGTGAGGAAATAGTAGGGATGTGGGAGAAAGATGATCATGAAGGAGTGAGTGAATGAGGTCACATGGTAAGGAGGTATACGACCGAGAGGATAAGAGAGTGAGGAAGGTACTAAAGAGACCCTCATCTTCAGCCCTCCGCCTCCTCAGACTCGTCGCTCGGTATCTTCTCTCGGCTGACTCTCTTCACCGTTAAAGCAGTGATTAACTTCAGTACATCATTCCGGGGGTAACTCATGCTAAGAGCTGTGCTGTCTCCCCCAGTGCCTCTCGGTACCACATTTTTCAAGACCCACATATATAACATCCTCCGTTTTTCCATAACTTTCATTTTACGCATCTCTCGCTAGCAGAACTCCCTCCCTGCCCGAGGTAGTATTCCTAGCACTGAAATCTGATGTCTGTGATTAGGAGCTTTAAATCTAGTTATGAATAAAGCAAGAAATACGTTTTAGACACAGTTCTCGGGTCTGCCAACTGTCATTTCGCATTTCCCACCTGTCACTTGCAGATCCCCTTGAGCATTAGAGGCTCCTGTGGGCTGAGACGGGGCAGAATCCTGTCGGCAACACTCTCTGGCTCACTTTCTGAAGGTGAGTTCTTGGGTTATCGTGATGTGAGGCCTGTGGGACGGAAGAGGGCTGGCTCTGCGGGTTGAGGCGAGGGATGAGGGCTGCGTGTAAGGGGGAGGGCAGGGGATGAGGGCTGGATGTGTGGAGTATAAGGCAAGGGTAGAGGGCCGAGGTTGAAAGCGAAGAATGGAGGAAAGCGTAGCGACCCACTGTCTATCCGGTACCGGTCCTGAGGGCTGGTTGTGCTGGGTATAAGGCAAGGGACAAGAGAGGCTGGCTATGAGAGGGCGAGTTAAGGGTCACCAATGAGGGATGGCTGTACGAAGTGATCAGCCGCCACTTTAGGAGTGAGGAGTTTACTCGGGTGGTTTGGTGTAGTGTGTCAACAAGAGGCGGTTCTGGAGGCGGAGGGAGGCTGCACTGGCAGCTGTGACGGGAAAGGCGAGTCTGGACAGTGGTGGTAGTATGTGAGGGAAGTCCCTGATCAGTGTGACTAATGTCCGAAGAATGTCTGTGTTGGCGAGACTCTATGATCGTACTTTCTAATGTTTCGAGGTTGTCTGTGTCTTGCGGTGATGATGAGTTAGGGGGGACTGTGGGAAGTAAGGGGATGAGGAAAGTGGCGCGGAGTGAGAATGAGAAGTATCAAGAAGCTCTGGCGAGTGAAGGAAGTTTGTATTCAAATCAAGGACTGAAAATCCTCTTGAAATTGGTTCGCTTCCCATCCCCTCCGGTACATGCAATGTTCAAACACAGTCGTCCGTTAAGCTTGGAAATTCACCCATCATAGGCTTGGAATTGTCATGCAATAATTTTGTATGGAGCCCAGTGATTTACAGATTGAATATCATTTATTTAGCTCTTGGATGATTGGTTCGGCTGACGTCATTGTCAATCCCACACACACACACACACACATACACACACACATATATGTGCACATAGGCACACAAACGTACACATGAATGCACATAATTATTTAAAATATGTCTATACACAGAGACGCAGTGAAGCTGTTTCGAAGCGTGGTTCATGAAAAAGTTTCCCCGAGATGAATCTGTAGAGGAAACATGAGATTTCCAAACTGTCTTGAAATTTGACACCAAGAAAAGAATGTCACTATAGTTCTAGCTGATGATCGATCCTTATCAGTTCCTGAATGTAGTTAATTGTAGAAGGTGATGAAATAGCGAACAATTCTAATATCACTGCTTCGATTGTTACCTGGGCTAGCTCATGTGCTCGGGGAGCCGACGTCACAGCTGACACACTAGACACGGCCTTGGAAACTTTCATCAACTGAAATTGATGGTAATAAGCGGTCTATATGATAATAGCTATTAGTGATAATTGCTGGCGTCACTAACCAAGTTAGCTCTGGAGTTACCAGGAGCAGCGCTCTAGTTATAACAGGTGACTGTACGGTGGTCAGGTCAGACTTGTATGAATGCCAACGGTGACTGAAGTGGCTGAACTGACTCTGGGCGGCACTGGTCCGGCCAAAGCCTCGTCCTGAAGCCAGCAATCCCTCGCGTGTTGGCAGTTGTCTGTCCGCCTGTTGGGTGTTGTGTCTGGGCTTCGCTAAAGCTGCTCGCATAAGCACAAAACATGTTTTTTGTCGATGCGTAACTTTTTAACTACCATTACTGCATCGGGCATCATTAGCTTTCCAGGTTCATAATCCACTAAATAACCTCCGGCTGAACCATAAAAATTGCATTTCATATTTTACGTAATATTACGGCCTGCTACTGGTAGCAGTACGAGCTAATGGTCCAGTAAGGGTAATTACGGGACATAAATTTCCCCCACACAAAAATCTCTGCGTTTTGTATGTTTTGACGAATGGTGTGGATTCCGGCTCAGTGATTTTTTAAATGCTGATAGCTGCTCGGTCCGAAAACATATATTCACGCGTAGAGCATCATCGACTGACTCATTCCGCATCGACTGACTGAATTCTGCCACCGCTGGTCAGAGGAGGCAGGGACGGGGCCAAAGGTTATGACGCTGTAACATTGGTAAACGATATTCCTCTTATGGATTATAGACGCAGCCATATTTCTCCCGAAGGACTTTTAGGTTTTATGTGAATAACTACAACGTCCAATCTGGGTGACTGAGAGGGTCAGTGTTGGTGCACTTGCTGCGACAGTGACACTTAACATCCGCCAGGTTAACAAGGAAATGTTACCAAAATTAAAAGTAATCGAAGCATGTTGACCAACCTAAGAGCCTATCTTGGATGTGTAAAGGGAATATCGTCCTCAGGACACTGATATTTAGCAGCCAAAAAATTTGTAGAAAATCAATTATTGCGAGAATATGCAAAACCAAAATGTTTAATTTATTGTGCTTTGGGGTAGGCTGGGAAACAGGAGATCTGAGAAGGTCATTGGCGGAGATTCATCTGTATGGCATCGCTCATCCAATCAACTGACAGGATCCGCAACGAGACCTGACCAGACATGAGTGGCTGATTATTCCCTGGCGCTACATAGTAGTGAAAAAAAACTCAAAAATTTCGTTCCTCCTTCAGGGATCGGCCGCCCTGGCCGTCCCGTATAACTTAATCCGTCTCCCCTTATAACTTTATCCAGAGACAACGCAGCGGCCGAGGGCCGGTGTTGCTGGGTCGTGGGAAGCGGAAGGAGAGAATATGGCGGGAAGGCGGAGGAGGAGGAGGTGAGGAAATGGTCCCATAAACAGCGGCCTTAGGAACTGTGAGGAAAATAATGCGGGCGGAAGATGGCTGGGGAATTGAGGGGATTATAGTGTATATAGACAGGGAGCCCCAGGGTGGGGAGAGGAGCCTGGGGGAGTCCCCTGGGAGACCAGAACTTCCATAGATTTTTTTCTCATAACAGCGAGCAGAAGCAGAGTGACTCAAGCGACACTACTCACTGACAGACCGAACTGACCTGGTGAAGAAAAATTGTTGGAACATGTCGTCTGCTACACTCATTCTGCTCCTCATCAACAGGCTCTGAAGATACGTGAATGTGACGGACTAGTTGGGAAGGAGAACTATATTACAGTTGGTAAGAAACCCCATCTCTCACTTCCCTCAACAAATTTCGCACATTTGCTGGTGTTTCGGTACATTTCTCAGTACGAGACTCGTGTTAACGTATCACGAAGACCTCAGGTTTCACAATATGGCCCAGTTGGGGATGATGGCGTTGCAGATTCCGTCCCTAGACAGATTGAGTCGGAAATCCCACCATCCAATATCAACCTATCAGATTAATTCCGACGTGCCTTTGGTCAAAGCTCGTGTGGACCTCGGCAAATGGATGCCAGTCAGCGACGAATCGTGTGGAATATTTATCAGTTTGAAGGACGCGTTTGACAACGTTGTTTCACGGCCATGACTTAAGTAATGAGATGGGGCGAGGTTCCTTTCCAAGTCGTTAGCATTTCATGTTTTACGTTAGAGGCTCCAACCACGGACAGAAAGTCTTAATGGAGATCAACCTGTAAGTTAAGTGTCATGAAATGGTTATAGAGGAGAAATAGGAATATAAGAAAATTTCTTTTTAAAAGTATTATAAGAAGCTCTCTGAAAACACAAAGCTGGTGGTTGTTAGTGAAGACATGAGGAGGGTAAGGAGTCCCCCGAAATTTCGCATTGTAGGGAAAGAAATAGATGTCACAACGGCCAACGTTGAGTTGCTAAAGGCCACACAGTAATCACGTGACGGAGCAGCTTACCTGGTAATTTGTCGTTCAGCTAATGGCTTGAGCAAACAGGATTGGGAGCAGAAACCCGAGTAATATCTACTATAAATGAAAGGAGTACCAACACTACGGCGTAGGGCAAGTGGGTCCAAGTTTCGAGGCTAGCCTGTGTGAGCTGATGAGCTGGGCTACTTGACACTCTACTCTCTAGGAAGTATACAGAGTTAGAAGCTCTCCAGGTGTCAGCGCAGTATCCCATAACCGATCGGAACAACTGCTCAGAAGAAAATATATTTTGATATAAGACAAGACTTCTGGTTTCTTAGAGGTAGACTTAGCTGTTTGTGTAGTGTGAGGTTTCCATGATGGGTTTGATGCTACAGTGATGTTTAATTCAAGGTGTTGAGTGGCGTAATAACAGATCCATCAAACGAGATGCAAAAGTTATGAGCGATGGGCAAATACTGGGTTCCAGAAGCAATAAACTTAACCAGGTTGCGTTTACCCCTGTGGTATATCCTGTCCGATTTTATATAAGAAGTTGTGCAGAGGCGAGACATAGATCAGTTTAGGGATTTGAAGGAAGCGGACGAGTGCATCAGTAAGTCGTCAGCGCCGGGACCCAATCAGTTGTTTGTGAAAGAGAGAAAACCGTTTATATAAAGGAGGAAAGGTATAGCAGACAAGACAGAGATCTGAGGGACAGTGCTGCTGACAGGGAAAAAGGAAAAGGTCGATCCATTAACAGTTGCAGAGAGAGATAAACCAACCAGAGAGAAAGTTGCGTAGACCAGTTAGGGAGGAAGCTACGTAGATACAAAGGATCAAAGTGATGGAGGGAGGAAAGCCAGAAGAGGGGAGTTTGGACGTGAGACACTGATCTCATACCATGTCAGAAGCTTTTGATAAATCAGTCTCCATAACCCAGGATTCCCCAAAGTCCCTAAGAGACGATGACCACACATTCGTAAGATAAGAGAGGATATAGTCAGTAGATCTTGCCTAGCAAAAACCATGCTGAAGATCAAAGAGAAGACTGAGATTAAAGAAAACTGGAGATGAAGTGGGATTCAAATACTTCTGAAACAGTATAAGTAAAAGCAAAAGGACCATAGTTAGAAGGATTAGAACGGTCCCCTACGTTGCGATAGGCTGTAATAATGTAGTTTTCCAAAAAGAAAAAAAATCGGTATTTAAACAAAATTGGAACAGATAACCAAGCACAAGTGCAACATCAGAAGTTCGCTCCTTCGGAACGCGAGGATGGATGCTGTCTACTCCGTACGCCTTGCTCATGTCCAGAGAAAGAATCGTTTTTTGGATTGTACGAAAGGGAGTTATAGAGAATGGCGTAGGATAAGTAAGAGGAGCATCAGAGAGTGAGGGAAAGATAGTCATTCAACATGGATTTAGAGGAGGAAAGGGAGACAAAATGATGCTTTGTCACTGGGAAACTGCTATAGCATCGACAGAGCGGAAATGTGAAGGAAAGGTAGTTAGGTAGAAGTCGTTAGAGATATTTTGGCTGACGAACAGAAAAAATTGTCAGTGGATGAAGACGAAAGGTTGCCGCACTTTTCTCTGGATGAAGGTATGCCTCGCCTCACGGATAACAACATTCACGCACGTTCGACTTGCGGTTAAGAGGAAGGAGAGTTTTAGCAGGTTCAGTTTGCCAGCCAGGTTCCTTGACTGTACGGCCTCAGAACAGAAGTGGCTGAACCATGAATTGGGTGAGGAGGCATTTTTAGCTGCAGAGATAACCTTTGCTGCTCGCTCGGCGTAGACAGAAGCTTCGTCAGAGGAGAAGCGGTGATCTAGCCAACAAAAAGAAAAGAAAAAGATCACAAGCATGTCCTGTCAGCGTAATCAAAGAGCCAATACTTACGTATAGAAAGGGTGTCTGTCGAAGCACGTGCTGTTAATGAAGTTCACATTGCAAGGCTGTCGTCAAATAAACCAAATGTGGACGGGATTAGGTAGCTACAGCGAGAAGGAGTAGAGGTGATAAACTGATCCAGAGTGTTGGGAGAGTTGTCGTAACGGCCTGGAATATGGGTTGGGTAGGTGATAATTTGTTCCAGATCGTTAAGAATGAAAAAGTGATGGCTTCAATCACCCCTCCCCCACCCCCCAACCCCCCCTTATGTAAAGGAAGCGTTCAACCGTTCCATATGTTATATATTGAAGTCTCGTAAGTAGAGGACCGCAGCTTGAGGATTAGAGGATGTTAGGCCTCACGGCAGGAATTGAGATGGTCAAAGAAACTTACGAAATTTTTTTATTTAAAGGAGCAGTAGGCGTAGCAAAGGAAAATAATGGGATAAACGTACAGATCCTTTACTTGAAACGAAATCACGGGCGACGATTATGGGTGGAGATGCGACATCGGTGAGCAAGAACATTATTAGGCAGCTGGGTCTCTGAGAGAATTAATGCCTGAGGAGAGGCACTAATCGAATGATGTTTAGCAGAAGAGAGGTTCTAGAAAAATCACGAATTTTTGTAAAATGAATGGAGAAAGAGTTACGTCTATTGTATGTTTTAGCCCTCCTTCTCGTTGGCAGCAGAGTCAGACAGAAACCCTGAGATTCTTAGCGCCCCATGATACTTAGGACTAGGGACCATATTTGTTGTACTGTACCATGGTTTATAGTGAGAGATAAAAGGGAAAGACAGCTGATGTTGAGAGAAGTGAAAAACTGAGTAAAATCGTTGTGTGATGGATATAGGGAGAAGATGATTAGACTAGTCCGGTAGCTTAGTTTCAGAGAGATAGACAGTAAAACCAGCAAACCTAACAAGGATGGTAGTTCTACCCTGGGAGGCTGAAGTCTTTAACTCACTTCCTACAGGGTTGCTCCTGTGATAGTTATGGCAAAGAGTTATGCCTGTAAACAGCAGGGGTCTTGGAAGAGATTAATGTTCCACTGCCTGGACCCTCTCTCCTTGGCAACAGAATCGAGCAATTATAGGATAAGTGGGGACGATGGAGTACACCTTAAATTATCAGAGGCCTTAGGAGGGGCCAGAACTGTTTTACCTGATCACTACCATTCACTGGCAGTAAAGTTAAGACTTACGTATACATGTAAAGGAGACTAGAGTTTGAGTCTGTCTTGGTGGAAATAAAGCTACATGCTCTACCAATATAGGCTTTGTGGGAGAGGGATTAAAAACCCAAATGAAGATGAAATTTTACATGGGTCCGCTCGCACAGAGAGAGAGAGAGAGAGAGAGAGAGAGAGAGAGAGAGAGAGAGAGAGAGAGAGAGAGAGCTTATGTGCCAGAGGGTTAGATGGGGATGGAGGACAGCCTTCTGCCTTCCTATCCCTTGTCTGTCTATGTAGGGTAGGAACCCAGGACATTATTACTGGCCTCACCAGACAATCTCTTCACGGACCATTAGGTCTTCTGTCGTCCGTCCTTCCCATATTCTCTTATGTGCCATCATCGCCACACGGTAAATCCCACGCCTTCCCCTCACCAACGCCAAAACCTATCCCATGCCCAGCTTCCTCCCGCCATCACATCGCTCAAACATGGGAATAGACGAGGGAAAGGAAGAAGTAACAGACAGGGAAACTACGTCCCTTCACAGCTCTCTTCAAGGAGGTGGTGGGATTGTAAGCCTCCGTTAGAACACAACTTAGACTCGACCATTCCTGACGTCCATGACAGTAGAATGTCTGTGTTAGAAAACTCTCCCACCAACTCGGCAGAAAGTGTTGGAGCCTCTTTCATATTCATAAACAGTTTCGAGCTTAATTCGTACACAGTGAACTAATTTCGTTATTGCTGTACTAGGATAAAAGTGGTTAGTGTTATGCAGTCTTCATGGAACTTATATAAAAAGTGACTTGGAGAGTGAAGTATAGTTTCTAAAGTACAACTAATACTAGTGTGACAACAAAGGGAAATCCTACTTGTTATACTTCTGTGACTCATTTATAAGTATGTAGATACAGAACATCTTCAAATGACGTGGGGAACGTTTAAATTCTGAAGACTGGAAATATAACTGTGATTACTGCACAAATGTATAAGCCACCATTTTGAAAGTTAAAAGAATCAACAGAAAAATCCAGGAACTTGGAGTCTTCTCCGTATCAAAGGGGATTTTAACCTAACATGAATTTGATAGGACGGATTATTGCTGAAGAACCAGCAGGTCAGCGCGTCGCTTCGTAGTCATTCTGATACTGAGGGTCTCCCTGGTATGTGTTTCAGGTGAAAACGTTGTATCTGTCACAGTCTGGTCGTCTCGTTAGCAACGTTCTGGGGTTATACAAGTTTGGGTACATTCTGGTATATGCAGACGACACTCGTATTTCAGAGAGATTCTGTCCTATCTACATTATCACTCATGACATACTTAGCCGTAAAACTGTACAGGTGAGACTCTGAGCAAAGTTTTTAATTAAGAAGTGAAACTCTCCTTCTCTTAATCTACACTGAAAACTCTTTTGAGGGCGACTAATCAGATGAAGTACCTGAGAGTCATCTTAGATTCCAAAAGATCTTGAGTGTCTCAGTGGGGAGTCGACGCAACCTTGTTAAAATTAATGTCTCGAAAACCCAATTTCTGGCCCTCTCTCTAAGTCCCCGCCTCACAACTTTCCCGTCTCTTTTGATGGATATTTAATTCCACCACCCGCCACAGTGCACGTACCGTAACAGCTAACTTATTTTGGAAACCTCACATAATACAGACACCTAAGTCTGCCCTCTTACTCTTCTGAACAGTTTTTTTGATTATGTAAAGGACTAACCCGTCCTACTATGGAGCACTGCTCTCGCATCTAGAGAGGATCTAACGCTATATACTTATTAGACAGAGTTATGTCTTAGGCAGTCCGACTTACCAGTTCTCCCAGTCTGACCTTGAAACTTGACCCATATACACTACGCCGCAGTGTTGGTTCACTTTCGCCTATGCTGCGGATATTTCTTTGGTTTTTGCGCTCGAAAACTGACTGCTTGCGTGCCACTGCCATTACCTAGACCATGTAATGGTCAGTAAGCTGCCGCGTTACATAATTAGTCTGATCTTTGGCAAGTCAAGGGAGGGCTATTGTGATGTGATATCTGTTTCTTCCCCTACACCTCAAAGCTTTGCAGCTCCCTACCCCCTTATGTGTTTCCTAACTACTGTGACCTGCCCCTTTTCAAAAGGTGGACTTTTCCAGTTCCTGCGAATAGAATATTTTTCTCTTTTCCTCATATTTCTCCCTCTCATTAATCTCGTCATATTTCAATTAAGGTCCGGCCTCGATGTCGACCTCTGTCCGGGATTGCAGCCTCCAACATGGGAAGAAAAGAAGATTAGGAGACCACAGCAAAGCCCAGACAGTGCTGACCCCGTATGGATGGAATTGATTAATGCGAGTTAACTGCAGAAGCTCAAGAGTCTGATTAAATCCATCACGAGTAATTGCTTCGTCGGGCCCTTGGCGGAATTTTCAAACTTTTCTTTACATGAAAACGAAGCTTTTAAGTCGGTGAATCGACTCGGAAAGTGGAGTCACATGGGCAAGGAAGCAAGTAAGACAAAGGGATGGACTCTTACAAAGTTATGTAAACACGAACGACACTAGAGGAGCATTTGTTTCAGCTCCAGTTAAGCTTTCGCTTACATCCGAATGATGCTACGATATTCGGTCGAGCTCAGCACAGATGGCCCGATAATTGACAATCAGGCGGTAGATGGACTTCACAACCGAGGAGACAGGGTCTGGCTGGACCAAGAGAAGCGCACCATTATCCAGCTGGGAACGTATTACACAATCCTCCGCCGTAATGAGCAAGCCTGACTAGCGGGCGACAGAAGCTGGAACAGGCGACAGATACAATGTCTGAGATGGTTGAGTGAAGTTGCAGGAATAGTTAAGACATTCAGCGATTCGTCGAGCCGTGCAGACCATGTCTCGATAAGCAACAAGCAAGGAATAGGCCAAAGGGTAAGGCGGCTCTGAAACCCAGTGCTCTCCAATAAAAAGGGAATTGAGAAGTTCGTCGGATCATCGACTGATGGTTCTGATGTCGTGGAGAGGGTGTCTAGGGCCAGGGCCAGGGAGATTCCAGAGTACATCAAAAGAAATTTGCCCCTGATCGGTGACGTCATGAACAAGTCTGCTTGTAATTTCTTTTTCTGCGACTGATTTCAAATGCTTGTTTTTCTGTGGGCAATGACAGATTTTACACGTGTGTCTAGTTATTTGCAGTCTTCAATATATATAGAAATATATATATATATATAGTTCTCTTGGAATATATATATATATATATATATATATATATATATATATATATATATATATATATATATATATATATA
>JAYMFT010185736.1:0-11961 GCA_038088735.1 Panulirus argus
GCTGAGACGGCACGGGCAGCTACGGCCCTAATCAAGGCCATCCCATTAACGCTATATATATATATACCCTAGCCTGATCCGGGTACCCATTTTATAAACCAACCCTTAGGGGTGGATGAACAGCTGGGTTGACTGGACCAACTGCTGTAACCAGGATTCGAACCTATGCGCTCGACTCTGGGCGGCCCGCAAATGTTTCACGGTCAGGAACACTAGCCGCTACTCCAGCAGGTGATTATTTTAATCCCTCAAGTTAACTTGCTTTAGTAAATTACATATTTCATACCCAGAACAAAGTCTCACAAGTTAGTCACATGACAGTAGAAGCAAGCTCGCATCAGGAAGTCATCATTTAAACCAAAACTGATGTACCTTTATAACAGTTTTAAGTTTGTGTTGGTAAGTGGATAAATTGAAAACATAGTAGATAAAGCCTTGACCCTCAGTGTAGGTTGATTAGGCACCACAGAAAATGGCCTAGGTGGTACATAGGTTGAATAAGTTTGTGTATTTATGTTTTTCTGTGTTTTATGATTTTGGGTTTAATTGGAGTCAGTAGCCATAAGATTCATTAACACATTTATGAGCTTGGCTAGATCTGGCAAGGCTTGATAGGAGCGTCCTTCATACAGTACAGTGTGGAGATTGTTGATGGCTGTATTACTAAGGAAAGCATTCTTGTTCTTGGTATAGGTTGACTTGTATGACCACTTTACGTCTGGTTGTAGCTAATGACTCGCACTTCATACTGTTGTTCTGTTTGATGTTGGTGATATTGGGTCAGGTTTAATGTTCATTATGGTAGAGTGAAAGTAGGGGAAAGTGAGAGAATATACTTAGGGTACAGAGAGTTAGGCAGTGCCAATTTGTTGGTTAACATGTTAAAAAGGTAATGTCCACAAAGGTTTTTTTCAAGTTCCTGTTTGTTTTACATCACAGTAGTGTCTGGAATTATTGTCGACGACCAAAATATTTGTCTTACAGAAGAATATTTTTTTCAGGTATGAAAGGTTCTGTATGTTGTTTGTTACACAATTGTGTCATTTGGAGTAGGATTAGCTATTACTTTGCAAAACAGTTGGTCCTGAAATTGACTTGTCAGAGTCTTGGAAGAGGTCTTTCCCTTCCTGAGTCAACTTATGGCTCACTCTGCTGGGATTGTCAGAAGAGAAAAAAATTTATTATCTCAGACTTCCGGTAGAGGTAGGATCTCTTGGTGTGTCAGGGTGAAGCAACATCATTGAGAGACCTTGTCTGGGTTTGGGGAGGAGATGAGTTACTGAGACTAGGTCAACTCATAACCTAACGAGAATTGTCTTTTAACTGGAAATTATTAGTCCCATAGTACTGAATTTTCATCTCCCTCTATTAATATATTTGACAGTTCCTGGAGGGGTCATATATTACAGGTTTCGCGTTTCATTGTTACTGTGTGACAGTATGTCACTGAACAAGACCAGTTGGGCGATCACGACAGAGGAAGATGGTGGTGTACTGTACCCGCTGTGGGCTCTGGTAGCGTGTCTTGCAAGAAAATTAGGCTATTGATTTTCCCTTTGCCTTAAGGGCGGGAAGTGGTTCAGAGGTCATACCCTGGGGTCACAGGGATTTTATAGACTATCATAGGGTGTGGTTCCTAGCAATGTATGGGTGATGTGATATTGATGGCTCTCTTTGCTGGACGGACTTGAGATGGTGCAGGGTTAATTATGCGTTATTTACGTAGGAAATAAAGTATCTACTTCGACATTAAGAAAACTTTTGTGTAGGTTACGAATGTGTGTTTCGGGGGAGGGGAGGCAATCCCACGTTACTAAAGTAGTTTCTTTAGTGACAAGAGTTACTTGCTCAGAGCAAACCTTGCTTGACTAGTCATGATTTGTTGGTTAGCACAGATAATTTTAGAGTAAGGTTGTTCAGACTTGATAAGGGGTTTTTAAGTTTTCGTTTAAGCGTATTTGTAGTTACTACCTTTGCTGCTGGTTGTAGCTGGTAGCCACAGCTGACCCAGTTTTGATCAACCAGAGGTCGAAATGGTTATGCTTACGTAGTTTTCCAAATCGTCTTATTTGAACACACGTTTCCTTCTCTCTCGGATATTATCATGTCCAGTGGCGCTCTGGGTTACAACCAGGTGAAAAGTTTAGTTCCGTTGAGTTCATAATTTTGAAATTGGGTTGGTAGTGGCAAGGCATAGATAGGAAACAATTCAAGATGATGGTTGGCGAATTCCAAATTACTATGTATAAGGTTGTCTGCTGGATATGATAGTGTGTCTCTTGTTAACTTGGGTTGGGTACGAGTGAAGGTTGGTTGAGAGGCATCATCCCTCGGCCAACCTCGCTTGCTTCCCGCCATGATGACGTAAGGGTTTTCCTGTGTGCGCTGGCCTGGTGACCAGCACCACTAAATCCCAGTGAAGCTTAGCACTAACTTGGTTTCCTTTGGTTCCGAATATATGTTAAGTGTGTTGCTGTGCTTGTAATGTGTCGTGAGTGTTGCTGCTGTGAACTTGCTGTTTAACGGTGTTGTGGTCAGCACTGGGGTCTAACAACGGTGTTCGCCTTGATATTTTCTCTAGTATTAGCAGGAAATTTAATGTCCCCTTTTTGCCAGGAGGCTCAGGAGGTCTCCTTGATTGGATGACTATCTGAAGCAGAGAGGATTTTCCTAGGCGTTTTTTTTTTTCGAATGACGTCACGGATTTCGTTGTGTTTGCCGGAAAGGGAACACCTCTTTGGCAATTTTGGGATTTGAAGGTGATGCAAACGAGATCTCCCACACAATTGGACTATTAAAGAAAAACAGCAAAAATGTACATAGTTACTATTATGTGATGAAGAGAGTTTTATACATTTGTTTTTTCTTTCTGTTTATTGTACAGTATCTATACTTCCTTGTGTGTAAACGTACATACATACCAGTCTGTGTGTGTGTATGTGTGGAACAGAAAATCTTTCATAACCTACAGTTTTTTGAATGATGAAACTTGGACTCGATGATGTCTCAGGAATTCCCATTTGTGATGACACATCATTTAGACCCCTGAATGACGTCATAGACGTCTCTTATGTAGGTTATAAACTTAATAGTGACATTTTGAGGACGTCACTGGAATGTATTTGTTACGGGGAAGTTTGTGTAATGTGGTCACGCTGGGATGTCTGACGTGTTTTTTACTTTTTTGTTTGTCTAGTGTATCAGCTTGCTTTCTTGCGTGACTCTAAGTCATACTTGCTTGTCTGGCTTTACTTGCGTACATGTTTTCTGACTTTAATAATATCCTTGCTTGTTGGTCGTTACCAGCATGCTTTCCTGTTTGCCTTTGTCACACTTGCTTTTTTACCGTTACTAGCATACCTGCTTTTCAACGGTACTAGCATGCGTGTGTAGAGTTACTAGCATACTTTCTTGTCTTGTGTGACTTACATACTTGTTTGTCTTGCTTTACTGCCATACTTGTTTGTCTAACGTTATGAGTATACGTGTTTGTCTGACATTACTGGTATACTTGCTTGTCTGACGTTACTGGTGTGCGTACTTGTCTGACGTTACTGGTATACTTGCTTATTTGACATTACTGGTATACTTGCTTGTCTGGCGTAACTGGCATACTTGCTTGTCTGACGTTACTGGCATACTTGCTTGTCTGACATTACTGGCATACTTGCTTGTCTGACGTTACTGGTATACTTGCTTGTCTGACGTTACTGATATACTTGCTTGTCTAACGCAACTGCAATACTTGCTTGTCTGACGTTACTTGCATACTTGCTTGTCTATCTTTACTGGTTTACTTGCTTGTCTGACGTTACAGATATACTTGCTTATCTGATGATACGGGTACACTTGCTTGTTTGACTTTACTGGTTTACTTGCTTGTTTGACGTTACTGCCATATTTTCATGTCCTACGTTACTGGCATACTTGTTTGTCTGACGTTACTGGTATACTTACTTGTTTGACGTGACGTGTATACTTGCTTGTCTGACGTTATTGGTGTACTTGTTTGTCTGGCGTTACTGGTATACTTGCCTGTCTGACGTAGTCATACTAGCTTGTCACTTTACTTTCATACTTACTTATCAGACTTGCCTGTCATACTTTTTAGGCTGACATTAGCTCTCAGCTACTCTTGAAGGATGACATCCTGGTTATGTATACAGTTGTTGTGTTGTTTCAGTACCGCATACTGGCAAGTAAGATAATCAGGTACCTCATACAGGCGTAGTATGTTCACCTTGTACCACATACTGGTCGTGTAAGGTAATCTAGTGCCACATACTGGTGTTGTATGCTGACCTGGTACCACATACTATCCATGTTTGATAACCTAGTATCTCATAGAAGCGTTGGATGATGGTCTAGTATCACATACTAGCCATTTAAGATGACTTAAGTACCACATACTACCCATGTGGGATGACCTGGTACCACATACTGGTGGTGTATTTTGAACTATTAACACATAAACTAGCCGCTTGTACGTATATTGACTTGATACCATACACTACCCTTGTAAGATGACCTTGTACCACATATTGGGTTGTAAGTTGACCTAGTGCCACGTATTGGTCATGTTAGATGTCCTAGTGCCACATAGTGGCGTTGTTTGTCGACATTTATCATATAGCGACATTCAATGATGGCTTAGTGCCGCGTACTGTGCCCTTCTAAGATTACGTTGTACTATTGCTGGCCTTTTGAAATCTCCTCTTAAATGCTGACCTTGTACCTTAGTTCCTCATGCTGGTGTTGCCAGATGTCTTAGTACTGCTTCCTTCCTGACCTTAGGAGTGTTAGATCCACGTACTGGTACGTGAATCGTGAATCATAGGTCAGGTTCAATCCCCGGCTACATGAATCATACGTCAGGATAAATCCAAGGAACATGAAGCATAAACCAGGTTCAGTCCCCTGGTACATGAATCATAGATTCAATCCCGGGCACATGAATCATAGGTCGGGATAAATCCTATGTACATGAATCATAGGTTCAATCCCCAAGTACATCATTACCTGGTGATAACGTCCTGGTAGCCATCATATCATCTTGCGATACGAAATGAAGATCACTTCTAAGAACCATGCAAACAGTGACCGCTTGACCTTGACCTTTCTCCCTGGGAAGTATTGATAGTTTCTGGGGTATAATGTCAGCGGAAGGTTGGCTGAGCCGCAGACTGTGGCTATGAGACATGAGACCCTTTCTGCTCTCTCGTGTCTCAAGGTGTTGCTGCTACTGCTGCTGCCTCCCCCCCTCCCCCCGGCATGACCTCCCAGAGCTTGGGGGCACACTCACTCATGGCTCTCTTGGGGGGTCTTCAGGGGGGGGACACATGACCCTCTCTGGTCAGGCGTTGCTGACGCCCTACCCCGCTCCCCCCTGGCATGACTACCCAGAGCCTGGGGGATACACACACATGGCTCTCTGGGGGCCTTCGAGGACACACACGGGCCCCCCGAAGCCATCAGAGAGTGCCTTCTTGGATATAAGTGTTGTCATGGTTGTTGGCAGCAGGAGTACAGGGATGTTGTCAACAGTGGAGGGAAGGAGACAGAACAACTTCAGTAGAGACCACAGAAAGACAGCCTTAGGTATACAGCCCTCCACAGCTGCTGGTACAGACCATAGATATACAGAAAGACAGACAGGCTTCTGCCTGAGCTGGGTCGAACTGCTACTGTCCTACAGGCGCGCCCCTGGAGTCACGAAAACACGCCATCCCACATACCTGTACGGGATGTTGACCATGGGTTGGCGTCCTCGACCACAAGAATACGTTGTAGTGTGTGTTGTTGCATGAGATGAAACCTCCATACAACTCGGGGGTGCTGCGGGCTCTAGGGTGGCCCGCTGGTGGTGAGGGACCTAAGCACTGAGCCTAGGGGGTTGGGCTTGTTATCCCACCCAACTCCCACGGGAGCCAGGCTCCCTCTGGCATACGTAGGTCCTTTAGAGAGGCTGGAGTTTTGATTGTTGACGCCTCCCACCAGTAACTGATGCTTGGCCTCCTATGGTCCTATAGGGCCACAAGAGAAGCAAAGCCTCTTTTCATCCGGATATATAAGAGTGGTAATGCGGGGCATTAACCCCCTCGTTCGGCTCCTCCTCAGTGGTGGCCGCTACTTCCTCCGGCCTACCCTCACAGGGCGTCAACACTAGGTCGGAATGTGTCATATAGTACCCATTAGTAAGCAAAGGTTGTTTACCCTTATTGCTGGTGTAGTTGGTAGCCTATGATGAGCAGTGCGTTGCCAGTGATCTGCTATTAATTGTAACATTACTGTAGAACTAGAGACCTAGGTAACCTAACCTAACCTGTTTGTATTGCTTCCGTTACCAGTCTGGTATGTGGGATTCCACTGGTGAATATTAGTTGACTACGGTGGTAAAGGGCGAGAAGAAGAGGGTCGTAATTTACATGGAGGGGAGAGAAGACAATAAGGTAGATAAGAGGGGAGACTGAGATAGATGGACGGGAGACAGTAAAGTGAATGTCTAGGAGACAGTGTGGTAGATGGAAGGAAGACTAAGGTAGGTGGAAGGAGACGGTGAGGTAGATGGAGAGGACACATTAACGTAGATGAATGGGAAACAGTGAGGTAGGTAGACGGGAAATAATAAAGTAGATAGATGGACGAGAGACATTGAGGTAGATGGATGGCAGGCAGAGTTAGATGGATAGGATATAGTAATGTATATAGAGTGAGGTAGATAGGAGACTAAGGTAGATAGGGATAGAGGTAGATTAAGGGAGACGGTGAGGTAGATGGAGAGAGGGAGGTAGATGAAGGGAGACGGTGAGGTAGATGAAGGTAGACATCCTCTCGTACCTCACACCTTATTAAATTTATATTTGATGTTTCTATAACCAGTATTCTCAGTCACACTGTTTGTGTGTGTGTGTGGACGTATTCACGCATATGTGTACACTTTACTGTGTCTGGACTAATTTACGTATTCTCTCTCGGCAGGTGAGATGAGGAGTCAGGCCAGGGTCAGGTCAGGCTAGGCATCCCAGAGATCCAGGTTGGTAACCTTGATTTTGTAGTTGTGGGACACTGACCTAGTGCAACTGACAGGTCAGATCAGGTCAGGTCAGGTCAAGCTGGGGGAGGGTGGGTTAGTATGATGAGATTTTGGGATGTACGATATTTTTTGGGCCAGAATATTCTTGTGAAGTATTATATAATTCTCCTGAGGTAGTTCAGTGTTTTTCTCTTTATGTTTTCGGAATGCTGCAAGTTTATGATGGTGGTGAGTAGCAAGCTGGACAGAGTCATCTTGGGGAAGGTGGCGGGGCGGCGAAGGCGGTGTTGAAGTCTGCCTTCCCCTACCTCCTTCGCCTCCCCATGTGTGGTGCGGGGGTCGGGGGTGTGGATGGTCCGCAAGCCCGGCAGGGGACCCCCTCCTGTTTTCTCTCTCCACCCCGCTTGCTGCACTGCCACTCTCCTCCCCATTCTCTTTTGTTCTGTTTCCTGCCGCACATGGCACGTGGTGTTGGCATGTCTCTCCTCCGGGGTACCCCAACACAGGACCAGACCTGCATTGCCCGTTGGACAAGCCGGTGTACGAAGCCTTTAAGAAGAGGATCATTAGAGAAACTGTGCAGATTCTGGTAGTGTGTGTGAGGGTTTAGAATTGACGCTGAGCGTCGGTAAGAGTTGAAGGTGCGCCTTTACCCCGTCACCGTTGACCTACCTGTCAGGGGCGTGGTCGCTCAGGAGTCCAGCAGGAGCCCTGCTGGTTCGCGCGACGCCCTTTTCATCACTCAAGCGGACACATGCTTGTGTCATGCCCTCTTGCCGTCCCCCGTAAAGCACTCGAGTATTTTATCATCTGGAAGACACTCCGGGAACTCTGCAGTTGAAAGTTAATTTAGTGACCCTGTGAAGGCTCTCTAGCATATGACCGGGAGTTTTTGTAATTCTAAAATTCCCCGTTTGAACGGGGACGAACGCCCCTCGCCTGATCAACAGCCATGGGTAGTGTTAAAGACGCTGGTGTGTGATTCTGTGGCACCACAGTGTCTGCTTGTGGGTCATGCTGGGTAGGTGCTTGCTCACACCACATGATTTCCTGTACCTTGGAACGCGCTGCCTGCCTTCATGGAGTAGAACGCCAACAGAAGACTTGTTAGTTCAAGCGCTTAAAGTACCTTTCATGGATTTCGTTTGGTACTGACGATTCCCAGATATAGTCAGTCTCATTCCACCATTTTTCTTATATATGGGGAGCACTGGAGGACGCGACTCCAGACCTGCCCACACAGTAAGTCGCCTGCTGGAAGGGAATTCCAGTTCTTGTACAAGCCCGTCACTTTTGCTGGGGAGTAGCTCGTGATCGGGGCAGAATGTCAGTTGATACGAGTGCTTCACTTTACGTGCTTGCCATTCAGGACTCAAAATACGTATGTTACTGGCTGCCATTATTAGTGGTTCCAGAGTATCAGTCAGATCCAGACAATCGCAGGTTTCATGGTTTCAGTCCTGTGTAAATGAACACCACAGCCTCTCTGATGTTTCCAGCAACAATCACATGAAGACTTCAGCCTGTCTGATGTTTCCAGCAGCATCCAGGTAATGACTTCAGCCCGTCTGATGATTCCAGTCTCATGGACATAACCTTTGCCTGCCTAATGGTTCCAGGAGCATCCAGCTGAAGGCGACACTTTGTGGCGTCGATGTGGTAGGACTCAGACATTAGTGCTATGAATATTAACTTCTTAAGTTAAAGCATTTAATTTCTCATGATGACGTCGCCTTCCTTTCACGGTGAATCAGGCTAACGCCCGGGAATGTGTGTCTGGAAGCTTTTTGCAGCTAAAAAAGTAGCAGAGTACGTGATGTGCTTATCATGTCGGAGGACTGGCTGGTGTGCCTGCTGAAGCGGTCGACCTCTTCTCTCGCTGGTGGTGGTGTACTAGTCATGTTCGCTTGTCTGGTACCAGTACCATTATGGACCAGGCTGTCTGATTCCTGTAACGTTATGAACCAACCTTTCTGGTACATGTACCGTTATGAACCAGCCTTTCTGGTACGTGTACCGTTATGAACCAGCCTGTCTGGTACGTGTACCGTTATGAACCAGGCTGTCTGGTACCTGTACCGTTATGAACCAGGCTGTCTGGTACCTGTACCGTTATGAACCAGCCTGTGTGGTGCCTGTACGGTTATGAACTAGCTTGTGTGGTACCTGTACCGTCATGAACCAGCCTGCCTGGTACCTGTACCGTTATGAGCCAGTCTTTTCCAGCCCTTATAGAAGCCACAACAGAAAGTTGATATGTTTAACGGGTGTTTGACCTCTTCGGCCCGATTTGCATCTTCATAGGTTGTAAACATTGAAATTTGATTTGTTTGGTTGTAAATTAAGAGGGTGTTCATTCTGGTGGGTTGAGGGAGCGTTCAGTTGGTGGGTTGAGAGGGAGTTCAGTTGGTGGGTTGAGAGGGAGATCAGTTAGTGGGTTGAGAGGGCTTTCAGATGGTGGGTTGATGGAGTTCAGTGGGTGAGTTGAGAGGGAGTTCAGTTGATGGGTTAAGAGCATGTTCGGGTTGGCGTGTAGCCTCATAACTGCGTCCAACCATTGAACTCAAGTCCCAGTAATGTGAGTACAGTTCCCCACCTGGTCTGTATGGTCTGCCGTGATAGTCAGCAATGGTTTTATCACCGCCATCTTTGGCATTATAATACAGTTTTAGCTATAGTGTCACTCACCGGCAATACTTCCATTATGTATATAAGTTAACCATTCGGGGATGGTCAGCTGTTGATGGAGACGCGCGTGGTGTGCTTGCTTGCTAGGCGTACCACAGACAGACGTGTGTGTGTGTGAGTTAAAGAGTCAAGGATAACATGGACTCAGGATATTGAAGAGTGTCTGCTCTTCGCCCTAGTTTTCTATATACCATTCAGCCGGACACCCTTCCCTCCTACTGTAGGATTATCGACCTTGCCGGTGGGTGGGTAGGTAGGCTCAAGGTCCCTTTAAAACTTGTGGTCTTGTGTTGTGTCGTCGCACACTTCCGGTAAATGTGTACGTGTTTTACAGTTGTTTGTGAGTGATGTGGCTGTGTTGTGTCTGTTCAAAGCAGGGCTAAAAAGTCATGCTGCAAGTCGAACGGTGGAGGAGTTTTTCTCTCTTGGCCTTGAGCAACTATGTTGGTGTTGGAGGTCTTGTTATTGCCGCGAACAGTTTTCTTTTTTATGTGAGCTGTCTTTAGTAATTGTTGTTGCTGGTGGTGTAGCTTTAAGATGAGGTAGTAGGGGCACACGTGTGGCCGCATTCATGTATTGAGGTCACAGGACGATATGTGTGTAAAACTGTTTTTGTAACGTGATCCAGGTGTTTATCATTATTAGCTATTTAAAGTTATTTGAAGAATCCCGTTGTGGGATGATCATCTTGTCTCGGTACGTGTCTTGTTCATAACTTTATCGTAGTCACTTATCACAGCGCAAGGACGGATCTTGCTGGTAAGGACAGGTGTCGTCCTTGGGGGTTCTCCCGTGGTCCGAACTCCATATTTGTTGAATGTCTTGGCCTCACGTGTGGCCACCTGAACTCTGGTGGCAATGGGAGCTGGAGATGTTAGTCGCTAGAACCATAACAAGGACATGGTGATGTGTGCTGGCTGGTTGGCGTCCACACCCGGGTATTATGTGTCTCTTGGACGTGAAGGATCTGGTATAGAGAATGTTTGTATTGCAGCGGTGGTGGTGCTTGCCTCGTGGTGTCTTTATTCCCACAGCCCGAGCTGCTGCAGGCCACAGCCCTAACACCCCACATAAGCCCCCACAGCCATGACTGTTTCGGTACACTTTGGAGGCACTTGTCCAGTGCACCCTTGAACGTCTCTACCGTGCCTCCCAGGCTGTTTCTGGTGGCAGATGGCGAGGTGTTGAAGGTGTTCTTTCATTTTAGGCACCTTGGGAGTTCAGAGGTGGTATTTTACAAAGTCCTCCATGCCTGTCGTGCCAGTAAGATGTTATTTCCGAATGTAGGTTGGGAGCCATACCTTCCAGGATCATCCAGGTATAGATGATGATACGCCACTCCCGGCTGCGCTTCAGGGAGTATAGCTTCAGCCATTTCCGGTAATTAATTCCTTTGCCACTTAAATATGGACTGTGAAAGATATCAGTACACTTTATCAGCAGTTTTGCCTGGATTGTAGGGTGATGTAGAACACAACAGTGTTCAATTCTTGAAAGAATTAGTCCCTTGAATAATATCATCAATGTTTTTTTCTTTCTTTGTCTTGAAGGTCCGCAGGATCCAGCCTGCCATCCTTCTGCATGAGCCAACTGTTGTTTCGTTAGGTTCGCTGAAGTTTAGGTCTTTAGACGCCAGTTAGTTAAAGGCCTTTCACATTACTCATCCGGTGTATGATAGCGCGCTCGTTTGTGTGTGTGCGTGTGTCCGGTATTCTGTGTCGTTTTTGACTTCTTCATGACCCCAGTACCGGAGGAGTTGACATCTCATCTCCATTGAAAAGCAAATGTTTTTCTCGGTTGCCCTGGTAAAGACTTCGTTTATATCACTTTCTAGCCCAACGACATCACCACCACCACCATCATCCTGAAGGCGGAAGCCAATGTCATTTCCTTATTTGGGTAGATCTTCCCTGCTTTTGTCTCTCACTTAAAAAGAACTCTTATTATTCTGACTAGCACGGGGTATATGTCTCACAATTCCTGTGTGGTTGTTCTCACAGTCCTCGTCCAGTCAGCGCTTAAATCCCTAGTAACTGCCTGCACAGTTTTGGTTGGTAAAATCTGCATCCGATCTATCTCTGTGGTGGTTGATGGATCAGCCTCCCCCCTTTTCTTCATTAACAGCGATGTCCCTCAAGGGTCTGTACTGTCCCCAACACTTTATCTCCTTTTCTTCAACGAGTTTCTCTCTTCCACAAGTAATCCAATGCACTCATACGCTGATGACTCAGCACTGCATT
>JAYMFT010185747.1:0-11961 GCA_038088735.1 Panulirus argus
TCCCCGAGGTAGAGGATCTCAGCTTGCGGGTGAGAGGATGTTACAGTCTCATGGCAGGAGTTTAGATAGTCGAAGAAGGATACAAAGTTTGTAGAATTAGGGGAGCAGTAGGGGAAAAAGAGGATAAGTGTGGTAGTAGGGAGACAAACTTTGAGCCACATAACACCAAAGTTTGGGGATTCAAAATCCTTGAGGCGTGCAACAGATGTATTTATGTTGGAGTAAGCACAAACACTACCTTTGAAACGGAAACGCGAGTGGAGATTATAGTTAGATATGAAGAAGGGACTAGTGAGGAACATCATTAGACAACTGTGTCTCAGACAGAAGTAAGATATTAGGGCAGGTACCAGACCACGAATGTTGGTATAGTGAATAGCAAAAGAGGAAGGTCTCACAGAGAGGGAAAAGTCATGGGAGGGGCTGTAACTTCTACTGCTAGAGCCCTCCTTCTCATTGGCAGTAGAGTCAGGCTGAAACCTGGAGATTCTTAGCAACCCATGATGCCGGAGACTAGGGGCCACAGACTTGATGGATACTGCCATGATGATGCTTATAAATGCCTGAGCGGATAGGAAATGATAAGAATACTTATAAGAGTAAGTAATGATAATAAGCAAGGTATGATTAGGTGTGTGGTGCTTGTAAGAAGATGATAGGACTAACCCGGTGGTCCCGTTTTGATAAGACAGGAAGTAAGACCAGCAATCCTGACATGGAGGGTGTAGGATGGTTCCGGGCACCACTTTAATGATCCTCAGTCAGGACGGTAGCACCACCCTGGGCGGCTGTTGTCAACAACCAACTACTTAGAGGAAAGATTGTAAAGTGTCCATAGGAAGAATTGTATAATTTCTATAGGATGGACTGTTGAATATACAGAGAGGAAGGATCATATAGTGTCCAGAGGAAGGCCTGCAGAGTTTCCATAGGAATGATTTCTATTGTCCAGAGGAAGGACTGTATATTTTCCAGTGGAATTACTGTACAGTTTTGAGAGAAAGGATCGTATAGTATCCAGAAAAAGGACTGTATAGTATCCAGAGGAAGAATTGTATAGTACCTAGAGGAGGTATTCCTTAGTGTCCAGAGAAAGGATTCCTTATTGTCTGGAGGAAGTATTGTATTGTGTCCAGAGGAAGGATTGTATAGCGTCCAAAGAAAAGATTGCATAGTGTCCAGCGGAAAGATTCTATATTGTAGAGTGAAGAGTGTATCGTGTCTTTAGGAGGAATTGTCCAGTGTCGAGAGGAAGGTTTTCATCTTGAAGAGTGAGGGGATTTTATAGTGCCCTTAGGAATGATTGTATAATGTCAAGAGGAAAGATTGTATAAAGTCCATAGGAAGGATTCTATAGTGTCCAAAGGAAAGTATGTTTAGAGTCCATAGGAAGGAATGCATTTTATACCGAGGAAAGATTAGGTAGTGTCCAGAGGAAGCGTTGCATAGCGTTCAGAGGGAGGACTGAATAGTGTCCATAGGAAGGATTGTATTTTATACAGCGGAAGGATTATGTAATGTAAGATGATGGATTGTATAATGTACACTAAAGAGATTGTATAGTGTCAAGAGGAAGGATTTTATAGTGTCCAGAGGAAAGTTTGTACAGTTTCCAGAGAAAAGCTTGTATACTGTGCAGAGGAAGGATTGTATATTTTCCCGAGGGAGGATTGTATAGTGTTCAGAAGAACGATTTTACAGTGTCCAGAAGAAGGATTGCTTAGTATTCAGAGGAAGGATTGTCTCTTGTCTAGAGGAAGGATTGTATAGTGTCCAGAAGAAGGATTGCATAGTGTTCAGGGGAATGATTATTTAGTGTCCATAGATAGGATTGCATAGTGTGTAGAGGAAAGATTGTTTACTGCTTAGGGAAAAGATTGCTTAGAGTCCATAGGAAGGATTGCATAGTGTCCAGATGAGGGATTTCTTAGTGATTAGAGGATGGATCATGTTGTGTCCAAGGGAAGAATTGTATACTGTCCAGAGGGATTATTGTATATTGTCAAGATGAAGGATTCTTTAGTGTCCAGAGGAAGGACTGAATAGTGTCAAGGGAAATGATTGTATAGTGTTCAGAGAAAGGATTGCTTTGCGTCCAGAGGAAGGATTGCATAGTGTCCAGAGGAAGGTTTCTTATTGTCCAAAGGAAGGTTTTTTAGTGTCCAGAGGAAGGATTGCTAAGTGTCCTGAGGAAGAATTGAATATTGTCAAGATGAAGGATTCTGTAGTGTCCAGGCGAAGGACTGTATTTTTTCCAGAGGAGGGATTATATAGTGTCCAAAGGAATGGAGATGGAGCGTCCATAGGAAAAATTATCTATTGTCCAAAGCAAGTATTGTTTAATGTCTAGAGGAAGTATTCTTTAGTGTCCAGACGAAGGAGTATATAGTGTGCAGAGGAAGGATTGCATAATGTTCGCAGAATGGATCGTATAGTGTCCAGAGGAAGGATTATATATTGCCATGTGAAGGATAACTTAGTGTCTAGAGGAAAGACTTATAGAGTCTAGAGTAAAGATTGCATAGTGTCCATTGGAAGGATTGTATATTTTCCATAGGAAGGATTGTTTAGTGTGTAAATGTCGGATTGTGTATTGCAAAGAGGAAGGATTGCATTGTGTCCAGAAGAAGGAATGTATAGTGCCCGGAGGAAGGATTGTATAGTTTCCAGATGAAGGATTGCTTATTATCCATAGGTAAGATTGCTTAGTGTCTAGAGGAAGGGTTGTTTAGTAACCAGAGGAAGGATTGCTTGGTGTCCAGAGGAAGGATTGCATAGTGTTCAGAGGAGGGACTGTATAGATTGCAGAGGAAGGATTGTATATTATCAAGATGAAGGATTCTATAGTGCTCAGAGGAAGGATATTCTATTGTACAGTGGAAGGACTGTATATTGTCTAGAGGAAGGATTGTATAATTTTCAGAGGAAGGTTTGTAAATTGTCCTGAGGAAGGATTACATAGTGTCCAGAAGAAGGATTGTGTAGTATGCAGATGAAGAATGTTCATTGGAGGAAATGTCCAGAGTAAGGATATTCTAATGTACATAGGAAGGATTGTATAGCGTCTAGAGCAAAGATTGTATAGTGTCCAGAGGAGGGATTGCTTAGTTTCCAGAGGACGGATTGTATATTGCACAAAGTAAGGAATGTATAGTGTCCAGTGGAAAGAAGTTATATCATCCAGATGAAGGATTATATATTGTCCAGAGTACGTATTATATACTGCCTAGAGGAACGAATGTATAGAGTTCATAGGAGGGATTGTATAGTGTCCAGAGGAAGGATTGTATACTGTTCAGAGGAATGACTGTATATTGTCCAAAGGAAGGATTGTATAGTTCCCAGAGGAAGTACTGTATAATGTCCATAGGAAGGACTGTATAGTGTCCAGAGGAAGGATTGTATATTCTTTAGATAAAGGATTGTATTGTCAGCAGAGGAAGGATTTTATAGTGTACCGTGGTAGAATTGTCTAATTCCCAGAAGAAGGAATGTCTATTGTTTGGAGGAAGGACTGTATAGTGTCCATAGAAAGGATTATATAGTCTCCGTAAGAAGGATTGTATAGTGTCCAGAGAAAATATTGTGCAGTGTCCAGGGAAAGGATTCATAATGTATAGATGAAGGATTGTATGGTGTCCATAGGAAGGCTTGTAAAGTGTGCAAAGGACGTACTGTGTAGTTCCAAGCGGAAGAATTGTATACTGTCCAGAGGTATTGTCACATACTGTCCAGAGGAAGGACTGTGTAATGTTTAGAGGGAGGATTGCATAGTGACCAGACGAAGGTTTGTATAGTTTCTAGAGGAAGATTTGTGTAATGTCCAGAGGAAGGATTGTACAATATCCAGAGGTAGGATATTCTAGTGTCCCAAGGAAAGATTGTATAGTGTCGAGAAGAAGGATTGTATAGTGCCCAAAGGAAGGATTGTATATTGTTCAGAAAAAAAGGATTGTATAAGGTCTAGAGGAAGGATTGTATGGTGTCCAGTGGAAAGACTGTATCGTGTCTAGAGGAAGTTTTCGAT
Source organism: Panulirus argus (assembly GCA_038088735.1). NCBI lineage: Eukaryota > Metazoa > Arthropoda > Malacostraca > Decapoda > Palinuridae > Panulirus > Panulirus argus. Next base: position 4,028 of record JAYMFT010185747.1, read on the forward strand.
TGTGTTTAGAGGAAGAATTGCATAGTGTCCCAAGGAAGGATCTTATAGTGTTCAGGGAAAGGATTGCTTAGACCTCAGAGGAAGGATTGTCTAATATCCTGAGGAAGGATTGCATAGTGTCCAGAGGAAGGACTGTATAGTGTCCAGGGGAATGATTCCTCAGTTTCCATACAAAGGATTGCATAGTGTGTAGAGGAAGGATTGTTTACTGCTTAGAGAAAGGATTGCTTAGTGTCCAGAGGAAGTATTGCATAGTGTTCGTGAGAAAGATTGTATAGTGGCCACGCGAAGGGTAACTTAGTGTCTAGGGGAAAGATTCATAGAGTCTGGAGGAAAAATTGCATATTGCCCATAGGAAGGATTGTATAGTGTCCATAGAAGATTTTACATTGTCTAGAAAAAGGATTGTGTAATTTCCAGAGAAAGGATTGCTTTGTTTCCAGAGGACAGCTTGCATAGTGTCCATATTGAGGATTGTATAGTGTCCAGTGGAATGATGTTATATTGTCCAGAGGAAGGATTGTATACTGCTCGTAGGAGGAATTTTATAGTGTTCATAGGTGGGAGTGTATAGTGTCCAGAGGGTGGACTGTATATTTTTCAAAGGAATGATTGTATAATGTTTAGTGGAAAGAGTGTATATTGTCCGAAGGAAGGATTGTATAGTGTCCAGAGGAAGTATCATAATATCCATATGAGGTAATGTATAGTGTCCAGAGGAAGTATCGTATATCATATTGATGAAGGATTGTATAGTTTGAAGAGGAAGGATATTATAGTGTACCATGGAAGGATTTTCTTGTGTCCAGAATGAGTATTGCATATTGTTCGGAGGAAGGATTTTATAAAGTCCAGAGGAAGGATTGTTTAACTTCCAGAGGAAGAACTGTATAGTGTCCAGAGAAAGGACTGTATAGTTTGCAGTGGATGGATGTTCATAGGAGGGATTGTATTTTGTCCAAAGAAGAATTCTATAATGTCCATAGGAAGGGTTGTATATTGTCCATAGGAAGGTTTATATAGTGTCCAGAGGAAGGACTGTATAGTATCCATAAGAAGGATTGTATATATTTCAGAGGAAGTATTGTGCAGTGTCCAGAGAAAGGACTGTATATTGTATAGATGAAGGATTGTATATCATCTAGAGGAAGGATTGATTATTTTCCAGAGGAAGGATTGTATGGTGTCCAAGGAAGGACTGTATAGTGTCCATAGGAAAGACTGTATAGTGTACAGAGGAAAGATTGTATATTGTCTAGAGGATGGATTGCATATTGTTCATAAGAAGTCTTGGATAGTACCCAGAAGAAGGATCTTATAATGTCCCTTAGAAGGATTGTATAGTGTTCATGGGAAGTGACTGTATATTGGAGATATGAAAGATAACTTAGTTTCAAGAGGAAATATTGTATAATGTCTAGATTAAAGATTATATAGTGCCCATAGGAAGGATTGTATAGTGTACCGAGGACGGATTGTGTAGTGTCAAGAGGAAGATTTGTTTAGTGTCCAGAGGAAGGACACTATGGACACTATACAATTCTTCCTATGGAAAATATACAATCCTTCCCCTGGACACTAAACAATTCTTATGGAGAATCTATAACCCGTTCTTTGGACACTAAAAAAATCTTTCCTCTGGACAATATACAATCCTTCTTCTGGACAATTTACAATCCGTCCTGTGGACACTATAGGAAGGATTGTTTTGTGTCCACAGGAAAGATTGTATAGTGTCTAGAGGAAGTATTGTAGTGTCCATAGGAAGGATTGTATAGTGTGCAGAGGGCGGATTGTGTAGTGTTAAGAGGAAGGATAGTATAGTGTCCAGAGGAAGGATTGCGTAGTGTCCAGAGGAAGGATTGTTTAGTGTTTAGAGGAAGGATTGTTTTGTGTCCAGAGGACGGATTGTATAGTGCCCAGAGGAAGGATTGTATGGTATCCAGAGAAAGGATTGTATATTGTTCATAGGAGGGATTGCATTGTGTTCAGAGGAAGGACTGTATATTATCCATTGGAAGGATTGTATGGTGTCCAGAGCAAGGATTTTATATTGTTCATTGTAAATGATTGTATAGTGTCCAGAGGAAGGATTTTTAATTATCCATAAGAGGGATTGTAGATTGTTCAGAGGAAGGATTGTACATATTTCAGAGGAAGTATGGGATTGAAGAAGAAGGAAGTTTATAGGAGGGAGTGTCTATTGTCCATAGGAAGAATTGTATAATGGCCATAGGAATGAATGTATATTGTTCATAGGAAATATTGCACAGTGTCCAGAGGAAGGCTTGTATATTGTCCAGAGAAAGAATGTATGGTGTCCAGAGGAAGGATTGTATAGTATCAATAGGAAGGACTGTATAGTGTCAGAAGGAAATATCGTGTAGTGTCCGGAGGTTTGATTGCATAGTGTACAGAGGAAGGATTGTATAGTCTGCAGAGGAAGGATTTCATGATGTCCAGAGAAAGGATCGTATAGTGTCCATAGGAAGGATTGCATAGTGTCCAGAGAAAGGACTGTATAGTGTACAGTGAATGGATTTTTGTGTCGAGAGGAAGGATTGCATCATACGCAGATGAAGGATTGTGTAGTGTCCACAGGAAGGATTTTATAGTGTGCAGAGGAAAGATTGTATAGAGTCCAAAGGAAGGATTGTGCAGTGTCCTGAAGGGGAATTGCATTGTGTCTACAGGAAGCATTATATAATGTCCAGAGGAAGGACTGTATAGCGTACAATGGAAGGAGTGTGTAGTGTCCAGAGGACGGATTATATAGTGTCCCAGGGTATTGTATAGTGTCCAGAGGAAGGATTTTGTAGTGTCCGTAGGAAGGATCGGCTACTCCAGAGCAAGGATTGTATAGTGTCTATAGGAAGGATTGTCTAGTGTGCAAAGGAAGGATTATATAGTGTTTATATGAGTTTACATGAGTTTACATGAGAAAACAGACAACAAGAGGCCTGATTGGCCCACGACTGGGTTGTCTGTTAAAGACAAAAAGAGGAGTATAACTTGACAAGAAAATGTAACTCCGCTCAGCAATTTTTTCTAAGCTATCACTGACTCCTCGGTGCTGTACGTTATCCTTCTACTGTCCCCGTTGCCGCTGTCATTTATACAGTTTACTTCTAGCGTTTTTCTCAGAGTATACCTGAATTTATTAAAGTTTTGTCTAAACGACTTTTGAAGGTATTTTTAGTCTTATCATTCACTACGTCTGACGGTAACTTACTCCAGTGTTCAACACACCTATAGGAAAAGAAGCTTTTTCCCACGTCCGCACTACATCTTTTAGCTTTGAGTTTTATTCCACTTGTCCTGATAACCGTATTTTCTTATATTTCGAGAAGATATTCATGATTTACGTTATCGAACTTGTTCAGAATTTTGAACACCTGATTAAGTCGTCTCGAAGTCTATATCTTTTATGGGAGAAGAGATCCAAACACTTAGCCATTCTTCGTATGCCAGATTTCTAAGAGATGGGATCAGTTTCATCGCGTACCTTTGTACTTGCTCTAATTTTTCCCCGTCGTTTTTATAGTTTGGGGGCCAAAACTGGACTGCATGTTCAAGATGTGGTCTTTCTAGAGAATTATAAAGTGAGAATTGTTTCTGGTGTCATGTAATCTATGTTCCTGGCTATGAAAGCTAACATTTTCTTGCCTTTTTTATTTGCTGCTTGACACTGTTTAGTGTACTTCAGATTGTTGCTAATGACAACACCAAGGTCCTTTTCTTCACTTACTTTAGTTAGAGAGTTTCTGAATAGATTGTAGTCGTAAAGTATATTCTTGTCTCCAAAGTGCATAACTTTACACTTGCCTAAATTAAACTTCATTCGCCATCTGTCTGACCACTTTGCTAGAAAGTTAAGATCTATTTGAATAATTTCGCAGTCCCGACTGTTTACAGCTCGACCTCCTAGTTTAGCATCGTCAGCAGATTTGGAGATCATACATATGAGACCGAGTTCTAGGCCATTAATGTATATCATGATAAAAATTGAACCTAGGACCAACCCTTGTGGCACGCCACTCGTTACGTCTAGCCATTCTGAGGCTCTGCTGTTGAATACCACACGCTGCTTTCTTCCGGTAAGCCAGTTTCTGATCCATGTACAGAGTTCTTCACCGATTCCGTGTGCTTTGAGTTCATGTAAAAGTCTTTGTCAGATGCCTTACCGAAAGCCTTTTGGAAATCTAAATATACTACATCAGACGGTACTTTTTCGTCCCATTTCTGATGAATTGCTTTAAAAAAATTCTAGTAAATTTGTCAGGAAAGATCTTTTATTGCGAAAACCGTGTTGGTTGTCCGATATAATTTTGTGATCCTCTAGAAAAGTTGTGATTTTATCTTGTATCATTTTTTCCATCATTTTACCTAACACTGACGTAAGGATAATTGGGCGGTAGTTCAAGGGACACTTTTTATCTCCTTTTTTATATATAGGAGTAACATCTGCCTTCTCATGGCTTTCCCAGTAACTATGACCTGGCACATTAGAAAAGAAAGGTCTTTCACTTTCTCAAAAATTCGTAAAAACTTTCCCTTCTCTTCTTTTTCCGTTTCTTAATTCCCTTTAAATTTCAATTAAGGCCCGGTCTTGATGTGGACTTTTGTCCGTGACTGGAGCATTCAATATAAGAAAAGAAATTAGCACCTGACCATCCGATAAATTTTGTTAAATATTTTTGATATGGGGTATATCAGATGTCTCCTGACCTCTTTTAAAAATCTTGGAGCTACTTTATTTGGGCGCTAGATTTGTTAGGATTTAGTTGATCCAGGAATTGAAGTATTTCAGTGCTCTTTATTTCTCTAACCTTCATCTCTTCTTCATCAGATCCTTGAAACATTTTCACTGGTTGCGGTATTCGAGATGTTTCTTCAATTGTGAACACGGAGTTAAAAGAATAATTTAATATGGCAGCTATATCCTTGTCGTCAATTGTTAGTGAACATAAGAACATAAGAAGTGAGGACATTGCAAGAGGCCTATCGGCCCAAGATAGGTAGGTCCTGAGTCTGTCCACCCTACAACCAACCGACTGATCCCATAAACACATCCAACCTTCGTTTAAAGCTACCTGAAGACCTAGCTTCCACCACTGTACCTAGCAACTTATTCCATAAATCTACTACCCTATTCCCAAACCAGTATCCGCCTTGAATATATTTTCTTTTTTCTAATTTAAATCCATCATTTCTTTTTCTCTCTGATGGCGCCATTCTAAGAACTTTATTCATGTTACCTATATTAATGCCCTTAACCCATTTAAAAACTTCAATCATATTGCCTCTAGCCCTTCTCTTAAGTGAGTGCAAATTCGGCCTTTTTAACCTTTATTTATCAGTGAGGTTTCAAATTCCAGGGATCATTTTGTCTTTCTCCTTTGTACTCTCTCGAAACAATCTGTATCAGCTGCACATTATGGAGCCTAAAACTGTACTGCATAACCCAAAAGTGGTCTCACCAACGCAAAATAAAGTTTCAATAATACTCTAAGAGTTTTATTGCTAACAGTCCTATTAATGAACCCTAACATCCTCTTAGTCTTATTTCGCACTGTAATACATTGTTGCCGCGACTTAAGATCTTTGCTTTCCAATACTCCTAAATCTCTCTCGCATTCTGTTTTACCATTGGTAATATTGTCCAGTTTGTAATTAGTGTTCCTCTGCAATTTCACAGAATCTTCATCTGAGTTTATTACGGGCCTATTTTTGTTATCTATTTTATTATACCTGATCGCTGTTTCCCACGTCAGCGAGGTGACGTCAGGAGACAGACGAAGAAAGATCCATTCACTCATATACACACAATATATACATACATGCACAATACATATATATACTTACCAACATATACCTATATACATACATATACATACACATGCATATACACATATACACATGTACACATTCATACTTGCTCGCCTCCATCCGTTCCCAATGCCACCGCGCCCCACAGGAAACAGCATCGACACCCCCTGCGTCGGCGAGGTAGCGCTAGGAGACAGACGAAAAGACCACATTCGCTCACACTCAGTCTTTAGCTGTCATATGTAATGCACCGAAACCACAGCTCCTTATCCACAGACCTTTCCATGGTTTACCCAAGACGTTTCACATGTAGAGGTTCAGTCCATTGACAGCACATCGATCCCGGTACACTACATCGTTCCATTTCACTCTATTCCGCGCACGCCATTCACCCTCCTGCATGTTTAGACCCCGACCGCTCAAAATCCCTTTCACTACATCCTTCCACCTCCAATTTGGTCTCCCGCTTCTCCTTGTTCCCTAAACCTCTGAAACATATATACTGTTTATCAACCTTTCTCACTCATTCGTTCCATATGTCCAAACCATTTCAGCACACCCTCTTCCAGTCTCTCAACCACACCCTTTTTATTATCACACATCTCTCGTACCCTTACACTACTTATTTCATCAAAGCAACTCACACCACAAATTTTCCTTAAACATTTCATTTCCAACACATCCACGCTCCTCCGTACAACTCTATCTATAGCCTGTCTCTCAACCATATAATATTGTTGGAACTACTATTCCTTCAAACATACCCATTTTAGCTCTCCAAGATAATGTTCTCTCCTTCCACACATTTTTAATCGCTCCCAGAACCTTCGCCCCCTCCCCCACCCTATGACCCACTTCCGCTTCCATGGTTCCATTTGCTACCAAGTCCACTCCCAGATACTAAAACACTTCACTTCCTCCAATTTTTCCCCATTCATACTCACTCCCCAACTAACTCGTGCCTCAACCCTGCTGAACCTTGCTCTTATTTACACTTACTCTCAGCTTTCTCCTTTCACACACTTTTCCAAACTCAGTCACCAACTTCTGCAGTTTCTCATTTGAATCAGCCACCAGTGCTCTATCATCGAAGAACAACGGTTGACTCACCTCCCAGGCCCTCTTATCCCTAACGGACTGCATACTCGCTCCACTCTTCAAAACTCCCGCATTCACCTCCCTAACCAACCTATATATAAACAAATTAAACAAACATAGGGACATCACACATCCATGCCGTAGACTGTTATATATAGCGTTAATGGGATGGCCTTGATTAGGGCCTCAGCTGCCATTGCCGTCTCAGCTAACATAGAAATAAAAATCAAGTTCAAATAGTGTGCCACGTGCCTTGGCGCACCACATTCCAAAAAAAGGGTAAGACCCACAGTTAATATGTAATATCTATCGAAATCATTGTAACCGAAAACTACAAAATTCTCCTGTAATATTTGATCAACATTTGTTCTTTCATCATAGCAAAGCTTGAGTACACGGAACAATCCCTACTTACAGTTAATTATCACACTTTCTGTTACAATTCTCTATCATACTCGAGAGCCCTTCGGGTAAGATTTAATGTTTCATTAAATGAAGGCAGCAAAAGACATACTGCTTAAACAGCCGAAAATATGGTTCTATAGTGATGATATTCATATCAGATGTGTCTACAAACCTTTCGTGATTCATCATAATTCACTGGACACATTAGCTGAAACCCAAAGGTGATTGATTCCCAGTTAGGCAGATACTCTTGAACTAGAAGATTCCGCGTAAAAGGGACTGTAATCCAGAGATGAAGACAAAGTTCCATATGAACAGTGACAAAAATTAGAAATTTCATTTTCGAGGTTTGTAGGTCTGATAGTAAATACACAGGACAAGAACTTGCTAAATGCAAGTCTAGAAATAAATGAAGTTACGCGAATCGGTAGACATATGTAAGACACTAAAGGGCGGCCAATGAGGATTACCGCTGATGTAGAGATGCGTATAAAGAGAAACATGAGCAGGCCAATAAACTTGCCAAAATGGAGGAGAGAGAGAGAGAGAGAGAGAGAGAGAGAGAGAGAGAGAGAGAGAGAGAGAGAGAGAGAGAGAGAGAG
>JAYMFT010185758.1:0-11961 GCA_038088735.1 Panulirus argus
AGGATGCGTGGATCAAGTGTTTGCTTTGAAGAATGTGTGTGAGAAATACTTAGATAAACAGTTTGATTTGTACGTAGTATTTATGGATCTGGAGAAGGCATATGATAGGGTTGATAGAAAAGCTTTGTGGAGGGTCTTAAGAATATACGGTGTGGGAGGTAAACTGCGAAAAAAATGAAAGTAGCTTTGGACAGTGCAAGTTGCAAGTCACTGGATAGCTGCCGAAACAGGCATTGTTTACCATCTCTGAAAAACTTGTGACTTTTACCCCATCCACCACCACTTCTAGGGTCCTAGGCACCCAGCACCATTACCCCAAGGGCTACCCTCCATTATCACTCCCAGGGTTCCAGGGACCAATCACCACTCTCCCAAGGGCTACCATCCACTACTCCAAGTGTTCCTGGCACCCACCACCATTCCCCAAGGGGCTGCCATCCACTACTATTCCAAGGGTTCTAGACATCCAGCACCATTTCTCCAGGAGCCACCATCCAGCAATATTTCCCCAGAGGCCACCATCCAGCACAATTCCCCCAAGGACCACTCTCCAATGAAAGTCGTCTGGGTTGGATGGAGAATGACATGTTGCCAGAAATGTCATATGCACATCAAGAGAGCAGAAGTGGAGTCAGCATTACTTGTTTGTTGTCTTTGGCACCAGTGTAATGTGTGGATGTGCCGATGTCATTGTTACCACGTTGGTACATATTTCCACTATTTTTTTTTTTATGTCGTCACTAATATGTGGGTTTCTGATATCTTCCACTATCACAAACAGCCTCAAAAGCACCCAGTGGTCTATTGCTGTTTGAATTCATTTGTATTCATTTGCCTTTTGTGTTTTCGTGATGACATCAAATTACAGTGAAGGCAGATTGTACTTCAAAGGTACAAAACTGAAAATTCATGACGACCATAGGACATTTTCACACAATTGGCAGCAGCTTTCTCTTCTCTCTCCCTCTCTTTTTTTAGATACTTTGTATGTGTGGAGAGAGATTTCTGATGTGTGTCTTTTTCCCTGGTATGGTAAACATTGCCATCCGGTACAGTTTGAATATACCACTTTGCGGACCCCTTTGACCGCTCCAACAGTTATCCTTTGAATCCACAGAAAGGATGACGTGCTTATCAAAAAACAGGTATATGTTGTGAACGTAAACATGCCTGTCACTGTATTCCTGTATTGTTTTCAGTAAACCATATTCGTTCAACTATCGCTGTGCTTTCTTCAGTTAAGCAGAGTCATTCAACTATCATTGTATACCTATATTATTGATCGATAAGCCAAAGACCTTCAACAATTGCTGTATTCCTGTAATTTTGTTCAATAAGCCTGAGTCGTTTAACCATCACTCTTCCTATATCATGTTTAGTAAAACCCGAGTTATTAAAGTATCCTTGCATTCCTGTACTTTATTCAGTAAACTCGAGTCATTCACCTATCGCTGTATTCCTGTAATTTTGTTCGGTAAACCCGAGTCATTCAACTCCCGCTGTATTCCTGTATTTTGGTCCAGTAAACCCGAGTCATTCAACTATCGCTTAATTTCTCTAATGTTTTCATTAAGCTACTCCCGTATTCTTGTTCAGTAAACACGAGTCGTTCAAATATTGCTCTATTCCTGTATTCAGGTTCCCCAAAAGGCTTTGGTAACGCAATAATAAAGGTCGTCCACATTGTAAACTATTTTCGTGCACGAGAACTCGACCAATTGCATTTTCCGGTTATTTCTGATACAACTTGACTCGCAGTTTGGAGATGTCCTTCGTCACTCAGTAGAAGTAAATTCCTAACAACAATCTTCAAGATTCGCCTTGAAACTAAAGTTTCCGTTGCTTAACGTTGTGTAGTTCAATATGAACCGAACCTTGTTCGTTAATTTCATTTCCAACAATGTTACTAAGATGTTGAATAACATTCGAACTGGTCTTTAGTAAGAAAATAGATTAGTGACGCAGATGGTTAGCAACGCTTCTATATCTGCAGAGATACTTAAGAAAGGCTCAAGGAGGTAGGTGGAGACCTACCAGGTGGAAGAACAGTTCCAAGGAGGTAGGTAGAAATCTACCAGGTGAAAGAAGAGAACCAGGGAGGCAGGTGAAGATCTACCAAGTGGAAGCGTAGGTCCAAAGAGGCAAGTGGCGACCTACCAGGTGTATGAACATGTCCAAGGAGGCAAGTGGAGACCTACAATGTGGAAAGACAGGTCCAAGGAGGCAGGTGGAGACGTGACAGGTGAAAGGTCAGGACCAAAGAGGCAGGTGGAGAGCTAACAGGTTAAAGGACAGGACAAAGAAGGCAGCTGTAGACATACCAAGTGAAAGGATAGGCCCAAGGAAACAGGTGGAGACCTACCAGGTGGAAGAGCAGAAACAACATGTAGGTGGAGATCTGCCAGGTGGATGGAGAGGACCAAGGAGATAAGCGGAAGCTTAACAGTGGAAGCACAAGACCAAGGAGGAAGGAGGAAGCTTACCAGGTGGATGAAAAGAAAGCAAAATCTCTTATCAAAACCTCCTGCTGACATTGCCACAGTCAACTACCATTAGCGTCAGTCACACTTAATGGAATGTGAATCAGACGATGGCCCAGGCACCAGGTAGAAGGGCACGACTCCCTATCTATTCATTATGGGCCATGGCAGACCTCGGGTCAGGTGGCCTAGGTACCAGACGGAAGAGCAAGAATTCGACCTCGCTTCTATTTTCTTAAGGCGATCCAATCTCTGCTCCAGCTACCAATCCAACAGCAGTTGCATCTCTCTCTCTCTCTCTCTCTCTCTCTCTCTCTCTCTCTCTCTTTCTCAATTCCAAGGCTTCTGTCAAGAACAAAAGTCTTCGTCAGGGGCGTATCTTAAGTAGAATATAAATAGGTTTGGATAAATTGTGCCAAGAGACGACGGTGAGAGAGACCATCTAGGAGAGCCGAGGGTTCTCCCTACTACTGACTAGCGAACCTCGCGGTACGAGCCCAACGTGAGATCGAGTCGATCCGACGCACGGCTTTTATACCGGGAGGTTGGTCCTGATGTCTGCAGACGGTAGATGACCTCCAGGAGCCATAAACATTTCGACCATAGGTCTTTTTGCCATGTTTACATCTACAGCCATATAGCGAGCTAACTCCAAACCCTTGATGTCATTCGGTCTCACATCCTCCTAGAGATCATCAGGAAGCAATGGATTTACCTTCAATAAGGAAATTGCTTTTAGAAAATATAATCTTGGCTTGGGATGTTATTTGACCAGATGGTATTACATGTGACTCTCCTGGCATCGTGATGCTATAGATCATAACATCAGAATGTAGCGGTTAACGTTCCAAACCGTGACGGATTCACGGGCCTCCAGGGCGGAGCGCATAAGCTTGTGTTAGTCAGTCTACAATTAACACAGCTGTTCATTCATTCTTAGCGGTTAGTCGATAAAATGGCCTCAGTTGCCAGTGCCGTCTCAGCTAACATAAGAAAGTGTTCCAAAGAAGAATTTCCTTTCCTTGGGTCGGTCTGTGTGTTCATAATGGAAGTATAAACACATAGGAAGACAGAAACAATCTAATATACATACATAAAGATGTACATACACAGGTACACACACTCTTAAAACACGCATAAACACAGAAATTGCTCTTCGTACAAAGCGGTAGCATAAACCAGATCTCATTTCCCGCACTCAATCCCCTGTGCATCCTGAGAATATCTGTATATATCGCTAATGGATAGCTGAAGAGGGCCAACGAGGAAGCGACATAACGGCCGTAGAGTCTGAAACAAGCCGGAGGTGGGCCGGGCAAGTTTCCTGGGCCTGGCAGCTTAGTTAGAACTGGCGACGGTGGCGTATGAAATATGAAATGGAAAAAATGAGCAAGGCTTATGGTCCTAATGGCATCTATCCCCGTGCCCTGAAAGAGTGTGCCTCTGAACTTTCACCTGTGCTTGCTCATCTTTTTCGTTTCTGTTTAAAAACCAAAACTTTTCCTTCTTCGAAACTTACTTTGATACATCCCATCCCTAACAAGGTTGACCGTTCTGACCCTTCTAACTATCGTCCTGTTGCTTTGACATTACCATTTCCAAAGTCTTTGAATCCCTCCTCAACTCTCATATTCTGTCTGATTACCAGTATGGCATCCGTAAGGCGAGATCCACTTGGTGATACTTTTTCATATATTACTAATGTCTGGTCATCATCCCTGAAAGCTTTTGGGGGGTCATATGTAGTTGCCCTTGACATATCTAAGGCTTTTGACAGGGTGTGGCATCGGGGTCTCATCTCTAAACTTCCCACTTTTGGCTTCCCTCCCTCATTTTGCTCCATGATACATAGATTACTCTCTGGCCGAACTATCTCTATGGTCGTTGATGGATCAACTCCCTGCTTTTTTTCATCAACAGCGGTGTCCCTCAAGGTTCTGTCCCGTCCCCTACACTTTTCTCCTTTTTTTGCAACGATTTCCTCTCCACAAATAATCCGATGCATTCATACGCTGACGACTCAACACTGCATTCATCCACATCCTTCAATTCTGCTCCCTATTCTCTCACTCGATCTGCATTTCGTCTTGACACAGCTTCCTCAGTAAACTCAGACTTGGACAGGATATCTCAGTGGGGTAAACAAAATCTTGTTAAGTTTAATGCCTCCAAGACCCAGTTATTACCCATCTCTTTATCGAAATATCCTCACAACTCTCGTATCTCCTTTGAAGGTTCTGTAATTCCACCTCTTGACTCAATGAACATGCTTGGTATTACTGTAACATCCACTCTTTCTTGGTAACCCTACATTCCGGGAATAGCTTAGTCTGCCTCTAAGAAACTGGGTGTCCTGTTTAGATGTCGAAACTTCTTGTCATCTGAACAGTTGGCCCGTTTATACAAGGGATTGATTCGTTCTTGTATGGAGTAATGCTCTCACATTTGGGGTGGTTCTAGCTCTGTATCCTTACTCGACAGAATTGAGTCGAAAACAATCCGACTTACAAGCTGTTCCAAGCTAACTTCCAAACTTGACCCCCTTGCGTTACGCCGCAGTGTTAGTTCACTCTCCCTCTTCTATAGGCATTAATTTGGATTTTGCTACCGAGAGCTGACTGCTTGTGTACCCCCACCACTAACTAGACCACGCAATACTCGGCAAGCTGCTGCGTCACATGATTATCGTGTGGCCGTCGGCAACTCAAGGGTGTGTCGTTCTGACACCTGCTTCTTTCCTTATACGTCGAAGCTTTGGAACTCTCTACCAACTCGTGTTTTTCCTAATAACTATAACCTGGTACATTTCAAAAGACAGGTCTTTCACTTTATCAAAGATTCGTAATACTTTCCCTTGTTCTTCATTTTTCCATTTCATAATTCTCTCTATATTTCAATCAAGGCCTGGCCTTGATGTGGACTTTTGTCCGTGACCGAAGCGTTCAACATAAAAAAAAAAAAGAAAAACACTCAGACCTCAGTGCTCTACCCAGGAAGGAGGGTATCAAGAATCACAACAAACGGATTGTAACTTTTCATGTACAGTTTCCTATTTGGGAACTTCTTATCACGTGGAATATGTGGGTAAAGGACAATCAAGCAGCTGTCACCTCACTTACCCACCTATCCCAAAAATTGGAGACTCCATTTCTGCCATATGAACACATGTATATGTACCTATATCATGCTTAAGAAGCCCCCTCCCCGCTTGCTTTCACACTGAATCATTACCTTACATTCATCTCAGAATCTGTCATTCTCAGTGAAATGTTTCCCAGTATGACACGCGCAGTCTGCTTAACCAACTTGTGCAAAGATTTTGGAAAACCTTGTTAGTTTTTCTTGATGAATCTCTCTTTTGATGCTGGTTGGCTGGTTAACTGGTTGGCTGGATGACTGGTTGGCTGGTTAACTGGTTGGCTGGATGACTGGTTGGCTGGTTGCTGGATGGTTATCTGGGTTATAGGTATGGACTGGTAGGGTCGAGTTATAATAATCAACCGACGACTCTTCCTCATGTGTTAAAGATAACACTAAGACCACTTACACTCTCACTGTGTCCTGATGAGTTACGGTAGACATACTGGACATGCTGTGACTGTTACTGGGTCTGTATGACAGGTACCTCATCTTAACATTATCACATTACACATAGGATGGTTACGTAGGTTTATGTACGTAGGATGGTCAATATGGACATATCCCCTCCAGTGTCTATCAGATGCCATTGCATGTGATGAAGGCTTCATTTGCCATGAGTTTTTAAGACATGTAGAAGCTTGCCTACTGCACTGACCCTCTGTGAATGTGTCAGCTTTCTCTTTGCATCTCACTGTGTTGTTTCGTATTCCTAGAAAGATAAGATATTGTTCAGCTAATATTTGTACACTCGATTTTTCCTTCTAAATCCTTATAGTTTTTCAGTCACTTAATATAAAGCAATTTTCCTTGCTCCAGGACGACCTACGTACACTGGCGCTGATCCTATCACATCCTCCTCTACTTCCAGGTCGGCCTACATACTCTGGCTCTGGCAAGTGAAATATTCTGCTGCAAAAAATGTTGGCGTCGTGACGGAGAGGATGCTACATGCCTGTGGTGGCTCGGGCTATAAGGTGGGTGTGGTACTGATCGTTCTGCAGGAGTTCGTGTCTTAATGAATAAGGGGGATTTCTCTCTCTCTCTCTCTCTCTCTCTCTCTCTCTCTCTCACACACACACACACACGCACATATACACAAGACAAAAAATTTATAAACCTTTACAGTTCTCAAGAATCTGGTCCAGGCATATTTACTAGGGCATAATGTGGACTTGCATAGTCAGACCAGCGAGATGCGTTAGAGGAGTGTGTGGGTAAGCTATAATGAGGGAGTCAGTACATGGGGGTTCCGCTGGTAGAATGTCGGTAGAGGGGAACAGGAGAGAAGAAATGCGTCTCAATAGAAGGTGACAAAGGTCAGGAAAAATAGATGCACGTGATGGAGATGGCATAGATAGATCAGCGGCAAGACAGCAACTGAAGGGTATTAATGAAACACAGATTAGAAGAGAGAAGTAGGCAAAGCAGAGCGGAGGAATATCGAGAGGCGTAGTAAGGGTAAAGACGTTACAGACTACAACGCTCCGTAAGTTCATCAGCAGGAAACTACGGATTACCTGTAAAGGAAATACCTGAAATGAGGATGCAGAAAGAGGGCATTTTGATACAAAGGAGACACGTGCTGGGCTGAGAGCTGCGATCTCAGGTATATTCATGTATGAGGACAGCTCTCCTATAGCACTAGGTAGATGGCATGTAAGAGAGGCCATAGGAAACATCTACACGGGATTCAACCAAGTTCATGAGAAGGTATAGTAGCCTGGTAACATGTGGTATCGAACAGTGGGGAATAACACCCGACAGGAAACTTTTGATTTAACGAAACTGAGTAGGGCAGAAATGCTTGGCCGAGAGAAGGGCAGAGGAGCGGAATGATGGTGAGGGAGAACATCTCATGTAGTGAGGCAAGAATGTAGGGTGAGGGACGGAAGAACGATGAGGCAAGGAAGTAAGGCGAGGCAAGGAAGTAAGACTAGGCAAAGAAATAAGGTGAACCAAGGAAGTAGGGTGAGGTAAGGAAGTAGGCTGAACAAGGAAGTAGGGTGAGGCAAGGAAGTAATGTGAGGCAAAGAAGAAAGGTTAGGCAAGGAAGTAGGATGAGGCAAGGAAGAAGAGTGAGACAAGGAAGCGAGGTGAGGCAAAGAATTAGGGTGAGGCAAGGAAGTACGTAGAATGAGTGCTAGGAAGTAGGATGAGGCAAGTAAGTGGGGTGAGGCAAGTAAGTAGGGTGAGGCAAGGAGGTAGGGTGAGGCAAGTAAGTAGGGTGAGGCAAGGAAGAACGGTGAGGCAAGAAAGTAGTGTGGGGCAAGAAAGTAGGGCGAGGCAAGAAAGTAGGGAGAGGCAAGGAAGTAGTGGAGGCAAGGAAGTAGGTTGAGACAAGGAAGTAAGGTGAGGCAAGAAAGTAGGATGAGGGAAGAAAGAAGGGCGAGGCAACGAAAAACGGTGAAGCATGGGAGTAAGGTGAGGCAAGAAAGTGGGATCAAGCAAGGAAGTAGGGTGAGGCAAGGAAGAAGGGTGAGGCAAGGAAGTAAGGTGCGGCAAAAAAAATGGTAAGGCAAGGAAGAAAGGTGAGGCAAGAAAGTAGGGCGAGGCAAGGAAGTAGGGTGAGGCAAGGCAGTAGAGTGAGACAGGAATTAGGGAGAGGCAAGGCAGTAGGGTGAGACAGGAAGTAGGGAGAGGCAAGGCAGCAGGGTGAGAGAGGAAGTAGGGTGAGACAAGGAAGTGAAGTGCGGCAAGAAAGAAGGGTGAGGCAAGGAAGAACGGTGAAGTGTGAAAATAAGGCGAGGCAAGAATGTAAGGTGAGGCAAGAAAGTAGGGTGAGACAAGGAAGTAGGGTGAGGCAAGGAAGTAAGTTGCGGCAAGAAAAAAAGGTGAGACAAGGAATAACGGTGTGGCAAGAAAGTAGGGTGAGGCAAGGAAATAAGGTGAGACAGGGAAGTAGGGTGAGACAAGGAAGTAAGGTCGGCAAGAAAGAAGAGTGAGGCAGGGAAGGGCGAGGCAACGAAGAACGGTGAAGCGTTGAAGTAAGGGGCGGCAAGAAAGTAGGGTGAAGCAAGGAAGTAGGGCGAGGCAAGGAAGGAGGGTGAAGGAGACTCGTGAAGCTCCCAGGCCTAAGGAATCCTTTTCTCCCCGACTTATACCTAAGCTAGTTATGGCTGCGACCGCAACACAAACGACACAACACCTCCAGTGCTGAGGCACCTGCCTAAGTCACGTGACTCATGATGGACACAAGTTTCAGTGAGGAGCAAATTGTGCTCACTGAAGGAATGGAGTCTCGTTGTCTACGCTCAACTCGTGGGTGGATTTCAAAACTGAAGGATCTGACGTGGTTCTGTGGTTTTCCCCCGATGGTCTTCATTCTCTGTGATGAGACGAATGTTACCAGCATATCAACAGTAGCTTCTAGGTAGCAGGAGGATGTTGCTGTCCTGCAGCATCTGGTTGTCGACAGTGAACATGTATAAGTCAGCAACAGCAGGAGCCACTGGAGACCTGATGAAGCAACAAACCACCTGGGATGCGATTGGGTGCTGCTCAGCAAGGGTGACCCCACACACTGGTTGAGTATTATCTTTATAATTGATTCCATGTGGAGAGTGATGATGAAACTCTGTACATCTCGTGATGTCGAGAGCCCATCAGGTTGGGTACTACGAAGAATGGCGATAAGCTCAAAGACTGACTGTTATGATACCTCCATCCTCCCTCGACCATCAGAGCTGTGGATTTCTCTTCCTTCTCTCGTCTTTCCCTCATCATATGACCTTCCTTCCTTTACGAGTCAGGTCTACAAGCACCTGCGGAACCCTGGTGATTTTCTATCTTCTTTTTCTTTTACTCTTCTTTCATCCGATTCGCCCCAGGTTGGAAATGGTCCCCCCAGTGCCATGTCGGTCAATATGGACGAGGTGGAAGACCTGTGGAAAAATGTCATCGTGTTGATTTGCGCAGCTGCCTTATATGTGGGTGTATCAACCTGTCAGTTTTTGGACAGAATGATTCTTCACAATGCCATATAGGTAACCCGGGCTGTACATTTCTCTGGTGAGGTAGAATTGTTCTTGATCACCTCCAGCATTACCAGCTGAGAGGAGTTTGTTCACCACCTTGCACAAGACTTAAGTGGATCAAAGTTATGCTGCGAAATTTAGTACTATTATTTGGGTCGTTACTTAAGTTATCAAACTATTTCTTTTTTTAAACAGACTCTGAACTTCTCTGATCATAACCATATCATTAGTACTGTCTTCTTCTTATACAAATTGTCGTAATTCTGGGGTAATTCAGCCCTTTTTAGATCTTATAAAATCAATACTATCGGAAGAATACTTCCCACGTATTCCCTGCGACTGAAAGAGGTGGGAAAGGGGGTCTGGAAATCCTTCCCTCCTGTTTTTACTTTTCCAAAAGAAGAACAGAGAAGGAGGCCAAGTGAGGATTTTCCCTCCAAGGTTCGGTCCTCTGTTCTTAACGCTACCTCACTAACGCGGAAAATGGCGAATATGTATGAAAAAAAAAATATTATTGAAATGCAGTGGACGTTGTAGTTATACCAAAAGCTCCTTATTTATACCAGACCTACGACAAGCTGCAAGAGGACTGAGCACCACAGCTGATTCCATCGCACTTTAAGATGAGCATAGAAGTCCATAATCTTGTATGTTCTTTTAAGCTAGGATTTTAACAGAGACAATATTCCTCCACATTAACCGTGATCACAATGAACTACCAACAATGGAATTGGTCAGCAACGTTCTCCCTCATCACAGGACAGTACAGCCCGGGTTATGTATATGGTAACCTGAAGAGACAAGTGTGTCCTGCAATGTACCGGGTCACTACAAGTTAGCTGAATAAAGCGACAGGATAAATCATGCCTACGTTCCTTACATGAACTCTCTACGGTGAACCTGAACTGATCAGCAATCTCCTCCGTCCTTACCACTGTCTACTAGATGCAGAAAGTTTATCTGAAGTCTTAGTAGAACCAACAACAGGCATACTACTCAACTCTGTCGACAGTTACCCATCACGACCAGCATCGAATATTTCTCAAACTGTATCAGAAGGCCAACTGTGTCTTTGGACCACTGAAGCCCCAGTCCACTGACCAAGGGCGTGGGGTGTCCTCTCAGGTTGAGGGTGTTGCCATGGGCCTCCAGTGGGACCAACTTTTGCTCACCTCTGCACATGAACTGAGGAACCCACGTACTGCGGGACAGCAGCATCCGTCCCATAAGATACTGCTGATGTAATGATGACATGTCTCGTCTCGAGGAATGAAAATCACAGAAAGAAAATATAAGAAGTCGCGTAGGAGTCGTCAGTTGTGAGATTCACTTGTGGGTTAGGTGTGAACAGCAAGCGTCCTTTCCCTCACGTAGATATGCAACCGTATCATTGTACATGTGGCATTAACGTCCATCGTAAGTTAAGTGATCAAGACAGGTGTCTGAACGCTGAAGATGAGTTTCCCAAACATATATAGTAAGTGTTATCAGGGCTTATCTAATCCACACTCATAGAAACGGTTCATCATGGGATCTCTTTCATCTAGAACCGAATTTTAGTGATTTCCCACACAGTGATAATGAGACACACATGTACCTCTATGAAAGAGCCGATAATCAGACAGACTCAAATGTAAACATTGGAATTCAAACAGCAACAGACCACTGGGTCTTTGAAGCTCTTTGTGATAGTGGAAGATACTAGAAACTCACAGATTAGTGTAGTGAAAGTAGGAAGGCATACAAATAATGGATCTCTATAACATGGGACAAATGATGGCATTCTGTCGATTACAGATTATAATGTTACTTGCAATATACCTACAGGTCTGCCTCATATCCTTCACTCATCAGTAGCTGCAAAAAATGATCAAATCAATGGATTCATAATGCGAAACAACTTTACACAGAACACCAACCCACTGTAATTCTAGAGTAACTCCGAGTATTCCTGCCCAAACAACGTCTGTAAACTTCATACTAACGTGAATATCATCAGGATGACCACTACGTAGCCTGTAGTTGACAGCCCCTTCAGAAGATTGCCTTAAGATAAATATGCAGTAACACATCGTCAACCACGACCGCAAAAACTGCACTGAAAATTCGGAAACCTTGTCGCGACCTTCAACACCACATGAACCAGCTAAGATAAGCTAGGATTCTAAAACCGTCTTCAGCAAAGGTACAAATAACCTCACATCCTACCCTTCTGGCACAGATATCTGAGGCACCCCCCCCCCCACACACACACACACCACCTCCAGTTGACCTATCGATATTCTTTCCTATCTTACTAATGTCTGGGCATCATCCCTGAAAGATTTTGGGGAGTCATATGTAGTTGCTCTTGACATATCTAAGGC
>JAYMFT010185769.1:0-11961 GCA_038088735.1 Panulirus argus
ACATATACATATTTACACTCTCTCTCCCCCATCCACTCCTGATGCCACCCCGCATATATATATATATATATATATATATATATATATATAATCTAACTTGCAGGAAATAAAAAAGATCGAGTCCCAGGCTTTCATCTGTTTTGCAAAACTTTCTCAATGGTACTAGTCAGAAAAGGCAAAGCGAGACGCATATAGACAGGTAGGGAGCTATTGTTCCCAAGTGAGGCCAGGAAACTAACTACATCTGTGACCCGGCAACTAGGCTGCCGTGAGTGAGGCAAGGTAAGGTAAAGTCGCACCTGCATACTCTCCAAGTTGGACCTCGCCTACCCCTCCCCCCATTTTCCCAATCACCAGGCATGAAGTCTGCCTTAATCAACCGCCACCCAGACAGGGGTTAGAGAGAGAGAGAGAGAGAGGGAGAGAGAGGGAGATGTTGGGTAGAGTCGGGGTACCTGTTTCCTGGCATTTGATACATGGTTCCTATATTCTTATATTGTACCTCCATTTTGCTTTTTGTGTTCATTATATAACAACAATATTTGACGGGAAATTAGTCGGGTTGTTAAATGCATATATCGTATTATTTCCTTGTTTGAAAAAGATGTACGGGCTATTTTTTTTTTTTTTAACTTGTATTCGGTCACAGGAATTCAACGCTACTTAAGAGGAAAGAGAGCTAATGTTCGTAGGTCTCTTGAAGAGTTAGCTGTGTGTGCGAGATAGAGAGAGAGAGATGAGTTTACGATGAGATGTTGCTAAAAGGCATTGATGGCGCGTAGTGCTCTCGTAATTTTCACGCTTTTCTCCAACCTTAAAGGGTCCAGTCTCTAATTTGATTTTTTCTTTGTTATTGTTTGCGAATTGTAAATTTGACTTCCTTTCCATGTTCCGCATAACTTTATTCATTCCTTTGCATTCCATTTTATGGGGTTAATTATGCATACATCTGCGTTCTTTTAATTTTTCATTTTGTTTTATACTTTTGCATCTTTCGTTGCTAGCCTTTTCTTATTTTTTTCCATGCATCCATCAATTTCTTTTTTCCATCTTCCGTTTTAAACTTATTTTCTCATCAGTTCATAGACGAATTTTCTATTCCCTTTTAGCATACATATTTTTTGTGTTTGCTGCTATGTTATTGCCTCTCAAGATCTCCCTTCAATTTGGGCTTAAATGCCTCCTAAAGATAACTCTCCAGTCTGATTTGTCGTGGTGAAAATTCGTGTCACTTAACCTGCTATTGTCAGCTGCTGTATCACATTTCTTTCCACGCCATACGCTGTGGCAAATTCTATGATACTGTGACCCGATGGACTTCTGTCATTCACGGTACAGAGTCATTTGTAAAAAAAAAATCTCTGGTAATTCTCCTTACTGTAGGTCTGTGATTTATCTGTACAAGGCTGGATGATCCACACGTTTGCTGATCAATCATCCTTTTTCTTTGTAATGGTATCTAAATCCATAATCTACATATTCCTCTTTCCCGCCACTCTGTAAAATAAACTCGCCAGCCCATATGATAATTATCGGGTCCGGTTTTCTCTAATCCAATCTTCCTCAGCAGGAATGGCCCGAGTCGTCGACTCCCGCGTCCAGGGCTCTCTGTTCACCACAGGCCTCGTACTATTATCACTACAGGTGTTAACAGACAGAAGCATTGGGATTAGTTATTTTGTCCGTAGATAGCTACTGTAGGGGGTAAAGATATATGTCTCAGAGTCTGGGCCAGTCTTATTACCTCTTCGCGCACGTGTTTATTCGGGATCTAAGAGTCTTCCTCTCGAGCAAATGTATTCTGCCACCTCGTTGAGGGGAGTTGCAGAACACCATGGACACGCCCTCGCAATCCACCTTATGTGAAACAATTGCTCTTATCACCTTCAGTAATTTTTCAGCTGTTCTTGATGTTACTTTAGATATATTTAGCTTTTTTTTTTTTAATGGTGTAGCGGTTAGCGTTCCTGACCGTGACGCATTCACATGTCGCCCAGGGTCGAGCACATAGGTTCGAATCCTCGTTGCGGCAGTCTGTCCACAGTCCACCCAGCTGTTCATCCACTCCTAGGGGTTGGTCGATAAAATGGGTACCTGGCTCAGGCTAGGATATATATATATATATATATATAGCGTTAATGGGATGGCCTTGATTAGGGCCCTTAGCTGCCCGTGCCGTCTTAGTTAACATAGAGAAGAAAATGTTACTAAGCTCATTGTATTCAAGGTTGGAATTTCACTATAATTTGCATTTGTTGTAACATCTTTTGTGTATTTCTTCACTGACATATATTATCTCCCAAGAATACTTGCACGGTTTTTGGTTATCGGTCTTAACTCGTTTTATCTATCTCTTCGTGTGTAATTAGTTCATCTGTTTTTCAAAAAGGCGTTCTTTGTCAGAGTCTTACTGTGGGTTATCAGTGCTGTTCTGTTCTCATATCTGCAAGGACTTCCCACGCTTGATTCAGTACGAAAGGAAACTGCCCCACTGGTCTGGTGAGTTTCTGCAGCATGCATAATCTGGGCAATAATTGTTCTGGTTCTCGTTCCATCATGTTTTCCTTTGTTTTGATTTGTACTTTACTTGATGTGCATTAGATGGTTTCCATGTTTGATGGTATCTTCGTGTACATCTTTATCCAATTCTTTGTTGGTTATTTCCTTCCATCTTATACTTTCCGTCGCTAACCCTCTCGATACCCAGGCGGGTAGAACTGTAATGCCTCCCCGGTCGATGACGGCCTACCACTTAGAGAGAGAGAGAGTAAAGATAGACATGCATCTTGACCTCGAAATTAGACGCCTCCAATTAGAACGCTTACGGGTTCTTTTCTTACGGATACCCACTTCGACCACCATACAAACACACGAACTAAACCACATATCCAACCCAGTTCTTGACTACCAACACTTGCCATCCGCGCCACACCGCTTGCTTGCAACGCAAGATGACTTTATAAAGCCGTGCTCGGGCCTAAATTCAAGCTGCTCTCAAACCACCTCCCGGCCACCCACCATTAACACCCAGCCTGACAACCTCCCACTTCGAGGCTGCCTCACCACCACACACCCAAGCCCCCAGTTACTTGCATTATCTTGGCCACACAACCATTAAATACTAAGGACGCCCGCATCCAGTTTCCCCGCACGCCGCCACACCTTCGTCGCCCACCACCGCAGGATAACTCTAAGCAGAATCCTGCTTTGGTTTCAAAGAATAAAGAATACTTCAGTTGGACTCGTGGCTATTTCGGTGCAAGATCTCATGATGGCTAGAACTTAGTGAGCGATCTGCCTGTCGAGTAATTATCCTTGCTTCGTGAGCCGGCCTGTTTTTAGATGGTAATGCTTTTTTTTCCCTCTCCTACAGTGACTTTGTTACTAATATGTGAGAATAAGGAGCGTCTTTGAGTCCTCCATAAATGAAATATTTGTGTCCAACTTCGGGTGGTTTAAAGCACCACGGTTGTGACGAGCCTTGCCAGAAGACACCTTGAAACTCGGCTCGCGTTAACCCAAGTGTGTCCATGTCCGGAAACATGGCCCTCATTGACAGGACAGTGAGCTTACCAAAGTTGATACTTTAATTCTACTTTACTTTTTTTTACACAAGATATTTCTACTTTTGTATCAAAGCCTTCTTGCAAGTATGGCCCCATCTCACTCTAAATAGGCTCGAGTCACACTCGAGAGAATTATAACTCGTACAAACGACTCGTCATTCACACAGGAGACTGTAACTCAATCATATGTCTCGAAACGTCTTAACAGGCGATACTATAATGATACAGATGAAACTGATAGCTCATACACACAAGGCTTCTCATGCACCATACTCTTGGGGCACATGATTCTTACAGCAGAGACTTTTATGCTGTAGTAAAAGAGGCTGGAAACCTGTATTACGAATCTTCTAACTCGTACATGTGAAAACCTCTGACTCGTGTTCGCAAAAATGAAACTGATGCAGGTAAAGTCTTCTGATCTAAGTTCAGCAGAACTTGAACTAATACATACGAGACTTTTAATTCGTACGAAGTAGGCTTTTTTCCAGTTCGCATACACAGGCTTTTCGCCCATTCAGACAAACTGACACATCAGACGTGAGGAGTCCAACTAACACGAGCAAAGATACAAGGTTCCGGCCTCTGTATAAACGACACCCAGTCGATGTACGCGAACGTTACACACTAGGCATTCGCCATTGCTGTGTTCACTTACAAACTCTTGTATTCAACTGGAATGTTAATGCTCTGCAAGTCCCATTACCTTAGGTATGTTAGGTTTGGCTGGGTTAAGCATGTTCGTAGATTATTTATTTAAAGAAATGTTAAGGTAGGTAATGCTAGGTGAGGTTGCACAGAATCGGGTTATCTTGCATTTGCTTACGATGGCTTGTGAGTTAGTCTTTAATTATTGTTAGTCTGCATCGTCTAAAATTACTTTGGTACGAAGAAAAATGTTAGTTTAGCGGGAAAATGTCTACGAAGAAAAGCGAGTTTTGACGAAATTATCACGAGGTTATTTTGGTTTATTTAATGGATGAATTCTCAAATGACCTGTTCACTAAGTCTTGGATGTACCTGATGTGTTATTTACATAACAAGTCTACTTGAATATCGATATGATTTTTTACTATTTTACTTAACGATGTGTTAATGTCAAATACTTTGTGTGATTGGATTAGATTTCGAATTCTCTAACCACTGTTGTATCCAGCGAGTGGTTTACCTTGTAAATCGTTTTCCTGAAGACTAGTCTATCTATTGAATCGTTTATCTTAAGATCTGAACACGCCTCACCACTGGTTTATCTGGTCCGTGGTTTACCTGAAGATTGCGTTACCAGATGGCTGACTTAGTTTGCGTACATGATTACCTGACGAGAGATTTAGCTGACAGCTGGTTTAAATCGCAGGTGATTTACCTGGGAGTAGCCGAGCAGGGGAGGTCGCCTATACGGCACCAGTAGATAAGGTAAAGTAATGAATTAATCTCCATACATGAATTGTAGTCGGTGCGTAAAGGAAACTAAAATCCATTGAGAGATTAATGCTACCAATCGGTACTGGAGGCTGTTACTGCCGCGCTGACGAAAATCATCATCAGCGCTGAGAGAATGTAAGGTAGGTGGATCTGGACGGGTTGTCTGGCTGGTCATTACCACCGCACCAATAAGGCTTAATCTGTTGATCTCGACTCCAGTAGTAACACGGCGATGAACGGATGGAGTGAAAGTAGTCGTGCGAAAGGGAAATTGGAGTCGATCCGCTTATGGTTGGCGATCAGAACCTCGGAAAGCAGGAATAACTTCAATCACGATATACATTTGAGAGGCCAGTCGATGTGAAAGGAAGGAGATTTTGAAACAGACGCAGCCGCATAGGAAGGTGGGCAGATTTATGAAGAGGGCAAACATACGGAGAGGGAGAAGCTGAAAGCATGTATGGTGAACTAGGAAGACTCTAGTCCACCTCAAACGCAGGTGTGTGTATACAGCCAAAGGAAACGCCAGTTCTCGCGCTGACGGAAGTAGTTTTGACATTGCCTCCAGCTACCTGCGGCTTTGCGGACCCGCGGCCCTAATTATGCCATTTGTTAGGGCCATGTAATAGATAAGGGTTCTGTGACTGAGGAATGATGATTTTCGTAATGATTAAGCCAGTTGACATGTTGGCGCCTCGGAACCTTTACGCGTCTGCTTGTGATGCAAATGCTGTTCTTGTCTTTGTCTTTGACTTTGTCTTGTCTTTGACTATGTCTTGTCTTTGTCTTGTCTTTCTTTGTCTCTGGAGGGGAGGAGTGGGTAGTGGAGAGGGGAAACGTTTATACGTGGAAGGAAAGTTTGATGGGGTAAAGGGAATCTGTATGTGCACGGGAGAGAGTCTATGTGCAGAGAGGTGTCATAGAGAGATGAGGATATGATAGATTTGAAGTAGGAGAGATAGTGGAACCAGAGAAGGGGGGAAGGGTAGAACCCGTACTAAGTCCTCGCCGATACGGCCTCTCGTCGTCACGTTTTCTCTGTCTCTGTAACTTGAGCTAGGCGGCAATGATCATGGTGCGCGCTCACACCGCGGGCAGGGAAGGCCCAGTTGCTGGTCCGGCCAATCCAAATCCGCGCAGCCATCATCCATACAACGTATCTATTGACATTACTCGATCAGGAGGGCGCATTCACCTGAGCCAAACCCGACAACCCGCAGCAAATTAGTAGTAGTAGTGGTGGTCGTCGTGGATTGGGACTGAATGCCCCTCTGTGGGGTCCTAAAGGTAGTTTTTAAAGGAACTGCTCCTTTTCCTCCGGGCCCAGGAAGAAGTGGTGACTCTCTCCAGTGTGGTGCTGGAGACACCATTCAAAGAAGGCATGGGAACGTTGGGAAATAATTAAATGAAAAGGAAAAGACACACCAAAATATAAATTAAAACCCCAAGAATATAGGTGGCTGCAGTTTTCCTCGACTTCCTCGATGTTAAATGAATATGAATTGTATACCGAAGACAGAAAAGAGAAGAATGATACATAGATTGACGAATACAGTAGCAACTTAAGTCTGAAATGAAAAATATATACGTGAATATCGTGAAACAATGAAACAGGAAAGCAGAACGAGTAAGACTTTTCAAGACTAAACGATGGATTTTTACGAGGAGGAAAAGAAAGGATTACTTGTATAAGGAGAGAGAGAGAGAGAGAGAGAGAGAGACTAGCCAGGTGTTCCAGCCCGTGCACCGGATGGGATCCTTTCATTAAAGGACACCTGGCGCCAGGGTTTCCCCAGACAGTTCTTGGGCCCCCCCCCCCAAAGGAGGAACTAGTATTGCCCAGGAAATTCACGACACACGTGGTCCTAGCGTGGTCCAGGAAGAGGTCAACTCCTTAGTTAGTTCTTAACCCTACAGATAAGGCCAGTCTTGTCGAGAATGTCTGCATTCTTAAAGATGTCAGTTTTGTCCTGTCACTTCATACGACGTCTGGTTTGTCCAAACAGTTCTTATTCCTTTCAGATGACACCAGGGTTACTGCGGCAGTTCTGATCTCCCACGTGTGGTGCTATGATCGCCCCGGTAGTTCTTGCCACACAGACAACGCCAGAGCGGTTCAGTCTGCTCACATTTCCGCAGGTAGTGGATTTAGCTAAAGTTATCCGGGTAGTTCTTACCGCCACAGGCATGCATGCACCAAGTTATAATTAGTACTTCTCGCTCCTACAAGCTAGAGTTCTACAGGCAGGTCTTATCCCCACAGAAGGCTTTATAAGGTTCTCCTAGGAGCAGTTGATAGCGGAAAAAGACAGCACGAGCATTATCCTCGTTGGAAGGTTATATACAGGGCTGTCCAGTGAGTTCTTAAGTCCCCCCATCCCAACACACACACACACACAAAGTGGCGTCGTGGTTGTTCAGACACTTTTTATCCGCGAGAGCTGATGCAGTGCAGGTGTTTTGCACGGTGATAATTGATGTTAGCGATCCGAGACAAAAGTCTGCTGACATCGTTAAAAATCACTTACGATCCATTACGAGTCTTCGATTTCAGTACAGAAGACGCGAACTCGATTTTTCGCTTGACTTAAGTTCGTGTGTGCTCCCAGCTGGTTTTGGTCGTAAAGCGTAGCTCAATCATTTGGTGATTACTCGACTAAACACATGATATTCATTAATCTACTTCATACGCGCCGATAATACCCCTTTACGGAAGAACAGACGGCTCCTTCGCTCTATTCCCTCTAACTTCTAACACATTTCTCTGTTCGGTAAATTATGCTTGAAATTTCACTTATAAGCTACTTATGGAAGTACGAGATGGATGATATAAATGGTTCCAGGAGATGGCGTTGATGTAAACCTTTTTGTAGTTTTCTGGCAACACAACAATGAACGATCCTAATTTGTGACCTTGCGCATACTTAGATTGGTTTGTTGATTTAGGCTTTTTCTGCTGAATGTTAAAGTCTTTAATACCGTCAGAGTCACGTTAATAAGACTGAAAAAGCTGAATACTTACCATTTTGATTTCATTAGGGAAAGTATTTCTCAATCTTCATTGTAGACTTATCATACTTTTCATCATAAAGGTGTCCTGAACACTGATTCTCAACCATTTACTATTGTATAGGAAACTGTAGTAAGATGAAGCTGATTTACGAAAGGACGCCTCTCGCAGGCACACTGGCTTCACTTGACGTGGGTGTGTTCGTTTCGTAGTGTTGGGCTGGGTTTGGGATAAGGATGTGTATATATGAACTGAGAAGCTTTGCGAACCCGATTCTCGTTATAAGACTAGAAACTAGTATATAAGCGAGAAGACTTAAATCCCGAGAGTTTTTGGAAGCTCGTGTTAATTACCTCGGTTTTACGCATTTTGCTTTTTGCTACAACTATAGTAGTAAAATGCTGATAACTACTATCATTATTATTATTGCTATTTCTTTAATAAAGATACAAATATTATTATTTACCAATATTGATATTGCTATGATTTTGTTATTAAACGCACTTTCTAAACCCTCCCCCTCTATACACACACACACACACACACACGCCTTCCGCCTCGCATGACCACAAAACGGGGCTACAAAACTCACGCCTCTCGCAACCCGGTCTTCGCACGCCATCCTCGTAAACAGAGACATATCCCGTCTCGTATTTACACCCCAATTAACTCACTTAACAAGCGAGACATGCGCATACATCGCCTCAAGAAGAAGAAGAAGAAAATGTAAAAAAAAAAAAGGGTGATATGTTTCTTACTTAAGTTTTTAAAAAGAGAAGTTTCCAAACGCCATCTGACCAGAGTCTTGTAACAGCTAACTCCCACACGCATTCCCCGGGGCGGCCACTATTTACGGCTTGCGTACTAGCGTTACTTATTACCCTCAGGTCTCTCGTTACAAACACCCGCGCCCCCTGTTACATACCACCTCCCGGGTCAACTCCTGTTTTGGGGGAGCGTACGTGGTTGTACATAACATCCACTGATGTACTTGAAGGCCTTTTGAGTGCACTTCGTGTCTGTAAATGATGGCACTGTCGATGGTAAAGCCTCGTAGAACTGAGGTTGTTTCTTCTTCGTCGATTATACAGGTATCAGATTTCTACAATTAAAGAGAAATTTTTTTTTGAAAAGTTTGAAACTACTCACTCTGAATGGCTCTTGACTAATTATGAGAAGCCTGGTGATTGGTCGGTTGGGTTGTTAGATCGTCTCCTCTCGCTGGAACCTGGGAACAATGTGAGAGAAAAAAGTTCTCTTATTACACCTCTCTTTCCTCAGCCTCTCTCTCTCTCTCTCTCTCTCTCTCTCTCTCTCTCTCTCTGTCTTTTGTACTTTTACTGTCATTACGATACTTAAGTGTTTGTTTTAAGATCTATTTCTACTTTTTGGCACTTATACTTTACTCTGTTCGAAGGGTGTACCTTAACTTACGTGTTTTTTATTTTCTTATAATATCATAACTTTTAGCTTGTTTCAGTACTTTTCTCAAGTCGAATGTCTTACTTTTTACGATACCTTAGTTCAAGACAGTTCGGTATTTTCCCTAAAGTTTATGGATTTTATGGCACTATATATTCTTTATTTTAGAGTCTGATATTTTACCCCTTTAATGCATATCATCAACGCACTTTAGCCATGATATTTTGCCTTAAGTTACGTAACAGTATCAACGCACATAGCCATATGTCTTTGGTACACACACACACACACACACACACACACACACCCCAGTATCTAACGCACTTTAACACACTCTTCGCCTACCGCAGACTCCAGCGTCCAAAGCATTCAGCCACACTCTAGGTATAACAGACTCTCCGGCAGGTAACGCACTCAGCCGTAATTAGTATCGTGAATTCCCCTTCTCAGCTCAGAGCTAACATGTTCTCCTGGGACTAAGCTCCTCAGCCTCCCAGCTCAGTGCTGGGATGTGCTCCTGAGACCATAGACTTCCCAGCCTCCCTCCTAGCTAACTGCTGGGATGTGCTCCTGCGACTGTAGACTCCCCAGCGTCCTAGGTCAGTGCTGGGATGTGTTCCTGAGACCGTAGACTCCCCAGTCCCTCAGCTCAGTGTTGGACTGTGCTCCTGAGACGGTAGACTTCCCAGCCTCCCTCATAGCTAAGTGCTGGGATGTGCTCTTGAGACTGTAGACTCCCCAGTCCCTCAGCTCAGTACCGGGATGTGCTCCTGAGACTGTAGGCTCCCCCAGCCACCCAGCTCAGTGCTGGGCTATTCTCTTTAAACTTCCATCAACTTTCCTTCTCAGAAAAAAAAAAAAAAGGGCAGGAGGCTGGCGGGTAAAGGCGCATCTTCATCCCTCAAACTCCGTAGCATCTCTCTCTCTCTCTCTCTCTCTCTCTCTCTCTCTCTCTCTCTCTCTCTCTCTCTCTCTCTCTCTGTTTTTCTGTCTGTTTCTCTGCCCGTCTGTCTGTCTGTCTCACACCGTTTTTCTTTCTACATTCTTTAACTCTCTCTCCCTTTCTCTCTCTCTCTCTCTCTACCAGTCTGTCAGTCTGTCAGTCTGTCTATCTGTCTGTCTGTCTGTCTGTCTCTCTCTCTCTCTCTCTCTCTCTACAAGTCTTTCAATCTGTCTGTCTGTCTGTCTGTCTGTATAAATCCCCCTCTCTCCCTCTCTCACTCTCTCTTTCTGTCTCTCTCTTTCTCTCTTCTCTCCATCTTCCATCATTCCTCTGTGCAGTTCATCCTGTCCTCCCCCTCCTCTAACTTTATCAAATGTGTTCCAGTATCTCTTTCTCCACCATTTCCCTTTTCGCCCATTCATCTTTCCCAATGTCTCACTCTTTCTCTCTCTCTCTCTCTCTCTCTCCCCCTCTCTCCCATCTTTATCATCTCGGCCCCTCCCTTCCTCCCTTCCATGGTCTTACTTCCTGTAAAAGTTTCCTCAACCCTCCCCCCTCCCCCTCCCCCCTTTCCCCCACCTCCACCTCCACCTTCCCCCAACACTACTTTTTCTTCGCCGCCCACAGTCACTCACTCACTCACTCACTCACTCACCCCTTCCAAAATATGCGTTACTACAGAGACTCTACGTAACTCACATTTTGGGAGGGGTGAGTGAGTGAGTGAGTGACAGTGGGCAGACAAGAAAAAGTGGGAGAGAGGGAACTTGCACAGGGGAGAGAGAGAGAGAGAGAGAGAGAGAGAGAGAGAGAGAGAGAGAGAGATCCACCCTTTAGCTTTCACACATTTTCCTCTTGGTGTTTGAAAGGAACGTCGTACATTCTCCCTTAAATTTTTGAAAAGGCGTGTATTATGTACAATAGGCCCCCCCCTAAAACAAAAAAGGAAAATCGGGCTTCAGATTTCTGGAGGTTCTTCTCACGAGAGAGAGAGAGAGAGAGAGAGAGAGAGAGAGAGAGAGAGAGAGAGAGAGAGAAGGGACGCCATTCCCAAGTATACGCCGAGGTGCCTGAAGAACAGGGGGAAAAGGCTTCAGTTTGCTGAATGAAGAAAGCAAAAGCCAATTTCAGGTCTCTCCTTACGACTTTTCACCCTCTCTGCCTTCAGACAAGCAGAAAAAAGTGCTTTTAAGGAAAGGAAGAAGAATGAAATCAGTCTCTATTTATGCAAAAAATCTGCAGAATCCTCGACGCAAAATGGGGCCCCATTACAAATCCTTATTCTCTTTCCCTCTTCTACAACGCGTCTCTTAATTCTCCCGTTTGACAGCAAATCGCTACTGACTTCGTAGGGCGCTGTGCCCGAGTCGGTCTTCTTCGGCTGGGAGCCTCCTGCGTGAGGCCTCTGTCCCTGAGGCGAGGCGGGGATAGGGGGAGGGAGCGGGAGGGTGGGGTGACGCCCGTCACAGTGCCGTGACGGACGCCACCTAAACAAGGCACCCAACACGGACACGTCTCTCGAGAGACGGCGGCGTCCGCCGCCCGCCCCGCCCCGCCCCGCCCCGCCCCGTGGGGACGCCCCAGATGATGCATGGCAG
>JAYMFT010185780.1:0-11961 GCA_038088735.1 Panulirus argus
CGATCTAATAAATATATATATATATATATATATATGTGTGTGTGTGTGTGTGTGTGTGTGTATTTTAGTGTGTGTGAAATAATAAAATGATATCTAATCCCGCTTAAGAGGTCTCTCGTGCGACTCCCTTAACCAGATTAGTAGCTCTCTCACCAAGAGTTTATTCCTGATGAACTTATGTACAAGTTTAGAGTTGCCTTTTGCTTTTTTTGCGTTGCTTTCTTTTTTCTGTCAAGGTCTCGGTGCTCCTCCCTCCTTTCCTGGTTCTCCTGTATCTTTCACACGATGGCTGGCTGCAATGTCTTTTATATATCTCCTCCATCGTGTCCCTATAGCGATACTCTCAAAGGAACTTGATTAGTTCTGCGTGGTTGCCATGACTGTACTTACTTTTTTGTTCCTCTCTCCACCCTGATTCCCCTCTCCTCTAGCATATGTGTGTGTGTGTGTGTGTGTGTCTGTCTGTCTGTCTGTCTGTGTATTCAGTATAACGAGTGTGATGAGTCTGTTGAGAACGGTGAGGTTACTAAGTGGCATGTGGGACACCATGTGGGTTTCTGGGAAGTTAGTGTGGCACAGAGGATGTTAATACAGGCGGTGCCTAGAGACAATCTTTGGCACTATTGTGATGGGTGTCAGACTTTCTTGCGCTGTTGTGACTGTGAAAATGTCTGGCGCTGTGTGAGGGTCAGGACGTCTGGCACTAGTGCCAGCGTGTACGGGAAATGATAACTAACACGAAGGAAAGGCATTTGATGCTAAGTCTAGCAGACAGATGGAAGGTAAATTTCTTACACTAATGTAAATGAGACGAGAGGAGTGGGAGTGTTGAACAGCGGTTAGGAGGACGGAGGAATGCTGTGAGAGAGGGATGGGAGAGAGGAGGAGTGCTGTGAGAGGGACGGGATAGTGAGAGGATGATGTGAGAGGGATGGGATAGTAAGAGGATGATGTGAGAGGGATGGGATAGTGAGAGGATGATGTGAGAGGGATGGGATAATGAGAGGATGATGTGAGAGGGATGAAATAGTGAGAGGATGATGTGAGAGGGATGGGATAGTGAGAGGATGATGTGAGAGGGATGGGATAGTGAGAGGATGATATGAGAGGGATGAAATAGTGAGAGGATGATGTGAGAGGGGATGGGAGAGTGGAGAGTTTGTGAGAGGAGTGGGAAAGTAGAGGGGTATTGTGAGAGGGATGGGATTGAACTGGGAGAGTGAAGGCATGATGTGAGATGAATGAGAGAGTGTAAAAATATTGTGAGAATGACTGGAGAATGGAGGAATGTTTTGAGAGAGAAGAGAGAACGGTAGAGTGTTGTTAGAGGGCTGACAGAGTAGAGGAATATTGTGAGAGGGCTGAAAGAGTGGATGAGGGTTGTGAGAGGGCTGGAAGAGCGATGGGGTGTTGTGAGAGGGCTGGGAAAGTGCATAGCTATTGTGAGAGGGCCGGGAGAGGAGAAGATTGTTGTGAGAGGGCCGGGAGAGTAGAAGATTGTTGTGAGAGGGCCGGGAGAGTAGAAGATTGTTGTGAGAGGGCTGGGGCAATGAAAGGTTTTCGAGAGGATTGGGAGAGCAAGGAAGAGTTAGTGAGAGTGATGAGGAACCCTTGCATCAGCGCTGGACCAACCTTGCTTGCTCAAGCCACAAAACACATCTTAAAGAATGGGGGAAAAAATGTTCCAATTTCTTGTGAGTTTTTATTTCTTACACGAAAAATTTGAAAGGTCAATAGAAACCAGTCGGGGCTTCGCTTTCTATTCTGTCAACAGAAAAAGAAAAGAAAAGGAAAAAAGGAAGAGAGTAAGAATGCATGCGATATGAGGAGCTGGTGTGAGGTGCTGGTGTAAGGTGCTGGTGTGAGGTGCTGGTGTGAGGTGCTGGTGTGAGATGATGGTGTGAGGTGCTGATATGAGGTGCTAGTGTGAGGTGCTGGTGTGAGGTGCTGTTGTGAGGTGCTGGTGTGAGGTGGTGGTGTGAGATGCTGGTGAAAGGTGCTGGTGTGAGGTGGTAGTGTGAAGTGTTGGCGTGAGGTGCTGATATGAGGTGCTGGCGCGAGGTGGTGGTGGGAGGTGCTGGTGTGAGGTGTTGGCGTGAGGTGCTACCCCCGAGGAATGTGTATCTTCCTGTAACCGGCATGTTCTTTTCATGACAACAATCAAGCCATTCGAGATAGTCTAAAAGGAAATATATTTTTGGAAAGGGATAATATTCTTCTCGCCTCGCATTACACAGATGTAGTCCATCATGGGGAAAAAGGATGATGCCAAAATGAGCGTGGCCGTGGGCGTGCTAGAGAATAAAGGATAATCTAGAGGCCTTTAATAAAGGCCCAGCGATTAGGGCCAGAAGCGCGCCATCAGCTTAAGACAAAGACGCAGGGGAAGTGTGGTAACTCATGAGGGAGTGCGGTAACTCATGAGGGCCTTTGTGACCATGAGGCGCTAGCTTTCTCCTCCTCCTCCTCCTCCTCATATTCTTCCCACAACACCAATTTGGATCATTATTTTCTTGCTCAGAGATTTTTTTTCCCGTTTTCTAATTTGTGGGAAGTTGTGGTTCATGTCGATGAGCTGTAGAACATGTTGCTTGGGGCGTGTTGTTCTTGTTATGGGTAGCGAGAGGGTTCTTCATGGTTGGTATCTCACGACCAGGAACATATTACCATCGACAAACATGTATGAACAGTTGATCCTCGAGGGAGGTGGTGCCAGGTAGCCTCACGAGGTAGGCAGCAACTGGTGACCTCACGAGGGAGATGGCGCCAAGTAGCCTCACGAGGGAGGTGGCACAAGGTAACCTCACGAGGGAGATGGCACCAAGAAGCCTCACGATGGAGGTGGCACCAGGTAGCCTAATGAAGGAAGTGGCATCAGGTAGCCTCACGAGGGAGGCGTAGCAGGTAGCCTCACGAGGGAGGTAGCACCAGGTAACCTCACTAGGAAGGTGGCACCAGGTAGCCTCACGAAGGAAGTGGCACCAGGTAACCACACGAAGGAGGTGGCACCAGGTAGCCTAATGAAGGAGGTAGCACCAGGTAGTCACGCGAAGGAGGTGGTACTAGGTAGCCTCGCAAGGGAATTGGCAACAGGTAGCCTAACGAGAGAGGTGGCACCAGGCAACCTCAAGATGGAGGTGGCACCAGGTAGCCTCAAGAGGGAGGCGGCACCAGGTAATCTCACGAAGGAGGTGGTACCAGGTAGCCTCACGAGGGAATTGGCACCAGGTATTCACACGAAGGAGGTGATGGCAGGTAGTCTCACGAGGAAATTGGTACTAGGTAGCCTAACGAGGGAGGTAGCACCAGGTAGGCTCACGAGGGAGGTGGTACTAGGTAGCCTTACGTAGGAGATGACACCAGGTGACCTCACGAGGGAGGCGGCACCAGGAAGCTTCAGGTAGCGTTACCATTAATCAAACAACATATCCGCATTCAAGAAGAAATTTCTATTTTACTTAAGAATTTATCTTGACTGTCCAGTAATCGTGTTGAGAATATGAACAACAGTCAGCAGCCGGCAACTCATTATATACTTATAATTTAAGTGTCTTAAGAGGTCATACGACGTGTAATATGGGAGAGAGTGACACACATACACACACTTACACACACTCGCACACACGTTCATAATCCTTACTGATCCTTCACTGTTATCATCGTACATTTGGTGTGGTTCATCGAAATTCTTTAGATAACTATGTATTACCAACACTACAATGCATTCCTGTCCTATACTTACTCTTCTCATTATGTATCGTCTCAGTGCGCCATCTATCAGTATCTCCTGAAAATCAAAGCTACATGATATTGGGATAGGGGGACGGGGTGGATGGAATCCTACTCCTCCTCTGTCGTCACCTTACTTCCTTGCTCTCAGGTACCACTTTGGACCGGAGGAGCAAAGATCTTATTCCTTTATGAAGCTTCTCTCCGCAACTCCAGCAATAATTGTGTACTTCCACTTAATCGATCCTTGAATTCCAGCTCTTTTACCATTCAGTAGCAGCACTCCGTCAGTATATGTGCACATTAACTTCACTCGGACATTTCCATTACTTAGCGTCTGACCTGTTCGCGGTGCTGCCGAGGCTGTTCTGTCCTCACGCCTCATTTGTTGTCTCATTCAACCCTTGGGTCTGTCAGACCCTTACGCTTCTTGAGCTTCATTTGATCAACGGGGTTCCCATATGTGTACGAGCACGTGGGTCCCTCTACCTTCAGTTCTTGTTCAGACATCGCCGAAGGCGGGGGCGTCACGTTGTGCTCCTTCTTCATGTTTTATGGTGTTTGGGTCCGATAGACCCATAGGGATGGTGATAGCGTGAGGTATAGATAACCTACAGGTAGGAAACAGCATCAAGATCCTGGCAATGCAGCCAGGCTCTCAGCAGGAAGCTGGTGGTCTTGGGAATGGACACCTCAAATATAAAGTCCTTATAATGAATGCGTTTGTGCTATTTGTTTCATAAATTTTTTGTTCATTCAATTCTAATTCTTTTTCTTTAACAATAAACACTGCCATTTATGGTTTCTTTAGCTCATATATTAATAAGGTAAAGCTAAGTTTAAGATTCATGTACATTCTTTGATCAAAATAATTGCAATAAGAATTTTTTTCTTTCTTCCCCCACAGGATTTTGCTGGACTCGAGGGTTGGGAAACAACTCCACATTATTGACCGTAGTGCTTTAGAGCTAATTAGCCTTCCGGTAGCATTCTTATATCCCTCTTATCCTTTGGACAGTCACGTTTAGTGGGGTGTTCATCAGACGTGACAGACCAAGGGATGAGAGGAAGGAAAAGCAGAGAATATAGTTAGAGAAAGCACACGAGGCGCTGTATGAAGTGTGGGGACGGATGAGCCCCGCCACTACAGCAGGAGGTCAAACATTTTAAGCAATGTCGACATGCTGCTGGACGAGTAGTTAATGGTAAACAGCTGGAACGTCGCAAGGAACGAATCAGGGGAAAAATGGACCAGATTTTGCTGATATTGTGAGGAGCAGAGATAAAGATCTCATCTGCTCTGTCCAGAGGCTTACATGGTAGCAAGGCCGGAAAGAAAAGACAGGAAGAACAGGACTGGTCCTCCCAACAGGAGACAACATTAATTTTCAGGAAACTCCGGTAAATGGCACAACTAAACACGTAATTGGAAGAATAACTGTAGATAAGAGATGTATAGTAGTGTTGATCATTGAAAATTCTACAGAGAATTTCTATTGAAGCGGAGTACGTTGATAATGGCAACAAAGTATAAACAGTCAGGATGATACGTGGAGCAGTAAAACATACACTCTTTAGAGATGGGAATATATGAATGATGGATGATTTCAGTTATGGAGAGACTAATTGGGGAGCATTTAGTTTCCATAGAGACTGAGAATCTTGGAGACAAGTATTCAGGAAGATTTTCTATACCGGTAGGTCACTGAGCAAACCAAGGAGAGAGGGACTGATACACCGTAATTACTAGATCTTATCTTCACACATGATATCATGAACATTAAAGATATCACCTGAGATTCTACACTAATTGGAAAACGCGATTCTGCAACCCTTGGCTTATGTGGCAAATAAGGACATAAAACACGCAGCACTGAATGCTGACTCAAAGAGGAGACATATTCGTATTCATGGAAGTTATGCAGAACTCATCACTTTCCTTGGTAGTATGAATTTGGGAATATTGTTCAGTAGCCAGGTACCAAGGCACGCTAATGAAACATTCTGTGAAACTGCGAGGAGTAGGAAAACAGGTACTTTTAAGCTCAAATAGACATCAAAGGGTTTAAAAAAAAAATGGGATGGATCGATGAAAGGTGTACAAAAGCGAAGGAATTTAGCGATGTGCTATGTAGATACGTGTGAAGCCATGACAACCAGCATTTGAAAGACAAAGGAATTCAAACAGCAGCAGAGGACCTGGTCCTTCTGAAGCTGAGTGTGATAGTGGAGGATATCAAAACCTCACAAATTAATGCCCTACGATTAAAAAGGGATCCAGATATTTCAGAGAAAAATCTGTTAATTTTTCACGTAACTAAGGAGGTGCAACAACTGTCAGTCATGGACTTGAAGCGAAATATACATCACGCTTATTGTTAAACGTACCTCTGGCACTGCGCTCAACCACCCTAATCAGTAAATCACGCCATGTCAACAATCCCGTTAAAGAAAGAGTAACTTCTCTTCATTCGAAAATAAATCTTTTGCCCACGAATGTGTAACCATTACTATTATTGAATTCCGACCAATCAATCCTTAAGCAGCTTGTTAGACCGAGATTATCGAAGCATTTGATTATTCTAAATACTTGTATTATATCACCTCCTAACTTTTCTTTCAGGCAAAAGAATTCAAGTCGTTCCGTCAGCTTTCATAAGATTTGCTTCTCCTTCCGGGAATCATCACCGTAGCTCGTTTCAGTCCTCGATTTTGTCTACGTCTTTGATGAAGCAGGTTGACCAAAACTGTACATGATATTCACAATGTGGACGAACAACGAACTGTAAAGAGTAAGGATGATTTCATACCCATGATTCCAAAATTTTCTTTTTTTCCCTATCACTGCGTCTGTGCACTGCTTGCTTGGCATTCAGTAAACGAGGGGAAAGACCTAGGTGTAAACCCAGGTCTTTTCCCTTCGTTTACCCTCTGTGCCTCCTTGTCTTTACTGCCGACATACTAAACTTTGCACTCACTGACATTACCCTATTGCCCAAACAAGGCGCAGCATTTAAAGTAGGTCAACATCGGGCGGTGGTATGATAGAGTAATTAACAAACTGGCTGTGACAAGCGAAGGCACTCCCCCTACCCTTGTGTGGACCAACTCACCAATGAGGAGGCATCACACCAAATTAGCTACCACTTTGCCGATATTTGCCAACGATTACCACAGTTCGACATCAGCTCCCTCCCAGCCTACCTACCTACCCCGTCTCCCCCGAACACAGTGGAAGAATATAAATTAGCTAAGCGCCTTCTGCGGCTTAAAACCAGACGCTTAACCACACCCAAGGATCCTCCAGTGAAACTATATAAGGAATTCTCCCATGAATTAGCTACACCGCTAGCTTCCATGATTAATGCTTCACTCAGACACTGTAAATACCCCACATCTTAGAAGATAGCATATGTCACTCCACTATCCAAATCCACCAACCCAGAGTCTCTTAAGAGCTTACGACCTGTTGACATCACTCCAATCCCCAGTCTAATTCGTGAAAGTTTTGTGTCTGACTGGGCCTATGCTGACACTGCTGATTCAGTAGACCCTCAACAGTTTGGAAACAAGAAGTCTTTCTCCACCACTCACTGCCTTGTCAGCCTATCTTAGACTTCGTTTACCGCAACTTGAAGAAACGCAAGACCTCAGTGGCACTCGCATTCGTATATTTCACTAAGGCTCTCGACTTGTTATACCTTAACATCATAAAGAAAGCCGTCGACCTAGGAATACTGGGTGGTCTCGTCTCGTGGCTGGCGGACCACCTGACCGGGCGACACCAAACCGTCCGATTTAGCCACATCAGCATCACTACCCCTAACATGCAGCGTCCCATAGAGCAACGAGATGGGGCAGCTCTGCGTCCTCAACTATATCAATGACGCCCTTAGCTTAAACTCTTATATGATTAGTTATCTATACTCGATTTACTCAAAGTTGGCGAAGAAGCCACGCCTCTCTTCCATAGCTAAGGTAGCTGATTGGTTCATATGCAATGTTCTTGTCGCTATCTATTTATTTAGATTAAGTGTTTTATTATTTTATAATCAGACATGCTTTTCTGTATAATAATGTTAAAACTTGTGAACATAAAAAGTTAAATAATCTTAGGGCTTTAGCACTTTAGAGAGGATGTTAGAAATGTTAAACATATATCACAAACGATCGAAGTCAAAGACAACGTCGTTTTCGAAGGAAGCCTATTCATTCTTTCTTTGTTTTGTAGCAATTATAAAGTGCTA
The DNA here is from genome assembly GCA_038088735.1 of Panulirus argus. Lineage (NCBI taxonomy): Eukaryota > Metazoa > Arthropoda > Malacostraca > Decapoda > Palinuridae > Panulirus > Panulirus argus. The sequence continues at coordinate 7,977 of JAYMFT010185780.1, forward strand.
ATGCCTTAAAATCATTTAGATTTTCATGTTCCCAATTTTTAACATTGTTATGCAGAAAAACAGGTCTGATTGAAACTGTGAACACACTTCGAGTGAATAAACGGATAGCGACATGAACATTGTACATGAACCAATCAGCTACCTTAGCTATGGAGAAGGAGCGCGGCTTCTTCGCCAACTTAGCGAAAGGCGACTTTAGTAACTATCATGGCCTCCAATTTCTGTAATACCTTTAATACCTCAACCGTATATCTTCAGGTGATTAGCTGCCTACATCCAGTAAGTCGTTATCTATTCATTTATCTTATTATTTATCTATTTACTCACTTATTCATTTTGCGCTAAAATTCATTTGCCACCTATGACACCAGTCCATTAGTCAGGTTGAAGATGTAGACGTTCAGTTTCAGTTGTAGATTTATTTCCCAGCTCAGCATTCTTATATCTTGCAATGCAGACCGGTCCCAAGACTAATCCCTGCGGTACACCACTTGTTACGTCTAACCATTTTGAGGCTTAACCGTAAATCACTACTTTTTGTTCTCTGCCGATCAGCTAATTTCCTAAGCACCGAAGTACATCCATATCTACACCATGTGACATTTACCCGTAACTTTTAATGCTGAACTTTATACAATGCTTTTGAAAATCTAGATATATGACATCAACCGCTCTACTTTCATCACACATGTTAATTATATCATAAAAGGAAACAAGGAAATTTGTCAGACATGAGAGATTTTGTTGAAAATTATGCCGAAAATTGTTTATCAAATGGTGCTCCTCTAAACGGTTTACAGTCTTATCCCAAATGATGGTTTCCACAAGTTTTCCAACTTCAGACGTTAAGATAATTGGGCTCTAACTCCCGGCCAGTGTCTTATTACCTTTTTTAGAATATCGGTGTTACTCTAACAAACTTCTATTCCTCTGGAACTTTCCCCATAAGTGAATTATGGAAAAAGATCAGTCGAGCGCTTCACTGTCACATTTTTCGTTTTTTCATTGTTTTTGGATCAGAGTTATTTGGGTCTTCAGTTTTATTGACTTCATTCCATTTATTACTGATAGTATCTCTCCATCTCTCATATCATATATGTTGCAGAACGTTTTCTTTTCTTATCGGCGGAACTTGATTCGGGGCATAGGTTGTCTTGTGTCAGAGAGCAAGAACCAACTATGGCATGATAAGACAGAAGGATCAAAGGCACTCCGGAGATAAATTCCAGGGCAAGACAGGAGACAGTCCAAAACTTTTCCACAAATTCATCAAGAGTAAACGGTCAGCTAAAGAGCAGGTAGAAAGGTTATGGGATTCAGACGGATAAGACTGAGAAGAAAATGTTGAAATCGACGAAGAATTGCTGGCAAGTTTTAAGGAGTGTCCCGAGTGGAAGAGATTATGTATAACTCAAACACCAGTGATGTCGATAACTAGAGGGGAGATAAACAGAGTAATAAGGGCTTTGGCTCGCATAAGTTTCATGGTCCTGATGCATCCGTACTAAAGATTGTGCATACACACTTGACAAACCACCTGAAATGTTGCTCAAGAAGTCGCTGGTAAAAGGTAAAATGCTGAGGATGTGGTTGTGGACAAATAGTATCTGTATGAATCAACACGATATCCAAATGAGTCAGCCTGGCTCCACTCGGGGCCAGGCCAGCATGGTTTTTTCAATCCTGGGCCTGGCAGTCTGCCCATACTCAATCCAGATGTTCATCGTCCCTTCGGTGCTGGCCGATGTATGAGTACCTGGCTTAGGCTGGAGTATGTGTATGTGTTTGTGTGCGTGATTACTATGTGAGTGTCCGACCCCGGGCTGGTCTGTGCGTTACCACAGTGACGCTAACCACTACACACACACACACACACACACACCCATAACCTCCAGGGTCTGTGAGCAACAACTGGGGTGTAGGACTCCCTCTGACAAGCAAGATTGATCTGAAGCTTGTAACGTAACCTCCGTCCCCTGTGGGATGGGATCCTCTACCTCCCGGGCGAGATATGTCTGGTGTCGCCACCCACCAGCCTCCTCCATGATGTTCTCCTATGGACATACCACAAACAGCATGTCATCAATGGACTGTAACGTCAGCCATCACCCTTGATATTCCCCATAGATTTCCATCCCTCCATCTCATACCGGCCACCATTTATTTATCAGTGTGTAATCACAGAAACTCTATAGACTGGTGGAAGAAGACTACCCTACAGTCTCCTGGTATACTGACGATATATTAGCCATCTACGTCTCCTGGTACTGAGGATATATGACCATACACATCTGCTGATACCCAACAGTCTTTTTTATGGTACCGGCGATGCATGACCCATACACTTATGTTAACAGCCTCTTACGTTGCATATTCGGTATAAAGTCATAAAAATAACTGTTTGGTGTAGAGGTTAGCGTTGCTTTATATGAATCGCACGCAGGCCGGCCCGGTTTCGAATCCTGGGTTGGGTAACGGGCGTACATCCAAGCCAGCCGTTCATCCTCTCCTCGGAGTTGATCCATAGATACCCGAGCACCTGGCTTCTCCTGGTTTCAGAAGTGGCTAAGGATGTGTGAATCAGGTGTTTGCTTTGAAGAATATGTATTAGAAATACATAAAGTAACGGATGGATTTGCATGTGACATTTATGGATCTGGAAAAAATATATGACAGGGTTGGCAGAGATGCCTTGTGGAAGGTCTTAAGAATATACGGTTTGGGAGATAAGCTACTAGAAGCAGAGAGAAGCTTTTATGAAAGATGTGAGTCATATGTACTAGTAGGAAGAGAGGAGAATGAATGGTTTCAAGTGAAGCTTGGTCTGAGGCAGGGATGTGTGATGTCACCATGTTTTGTTTTGTTTTGTTTTTGTTATCGTTGTTTATGGATGAGGTGGTGAGGGAGGTAAATGAGAGTATTGGAGAGAGGGGCGAATATGTAGTCTGTAGTGGAAGAAAAGGTCTGTGAAGTAAGTCAGCTGTTGTTTGATGATGACACAGCATTAGTGGTAGATTCGAGTGAAAAACTGCAGAAGTTGGTGTCTGAGTTTGGAAGAGTGTGTGAAAGGAGGAAGTTGAGAGAGAATGTGTCTTCAAGCAAGATTTTAAGTTTAGGAAGGTGGATGGGCAGGTTAGTTGGGGTATGATATGAATAAACAAAAACTGGAGGAATTGAACTATTCTAGATGCCTGGTTGTGGACATAGCAGCGAACAAAATCATAGAAGCGGAAATGAGTCATAGGGTGCGAGAGGGAACTAAGGTTCTGGAAGCGCTGAAGAATGTGTGGATGATATGACATGGATGTGAGTCATGGGCTATAGGCAGGGTTGTGCGGAGGAGGATATATGTGCTGGCGATGAAATGTTTGAGGACAATATGTGGTGTGAGATGGTTTGATCTAGTAAGTAATGAGAGCGTAAAAGGGAGGTGTGGTAATGAAAAAAACAATGTGATTTAGAAAGCTGAAAATTGTATGCTGAAATGGTTTGGACATATGGAGAGAATGAGTCGGGAAAGATTGGTAAAGAGGATATATGTGTCAGAGGTGGAGGGAATAAGGAGAAGCGGGAGACCAAATTGGAGGTGAAAGGATGGAGTCAAAAAAAGATTTTAAGAGATCGGGGCCTGAACATAGAGGAGGGTGAAAGACGTGCACGGGATAAAGTGAATTGGAACTGTATGATATACAGCGGTCGACGTGATGATATTAGACTGAATCGGGGCATTTGAGGCGTCCCAGGCAAACCATGAAACGATATGTGGGGCCTGGATGTGGCAAGGGAGCTAAGGGTTGGGTGCATTACACATAACAGCAAAAGTAAGGATGTCAGCGAAAACGCCTATCATCTGTCTATCTGTCTATGTATCTATGTATCTATCTATCTGTCTGTCTGTCTGTCTCTCCTCTCTCTCTCTCTCTCTCTCTCTCTCTCTCTCTCTCTCTCTCTCTCTCTCTCTACATACATATATATATATATATAT
>JAYMFT010185791.1:0-11960 GCA_038088735.1 Panulirus argus
AAATATATATATATATATATATATATATATATATATATATATATATATATATATATATATATATTGTTGAAGGTTCCCCATCCTACTCTTTCATCATGACACCTTCCCCCTAAAGAGGCGAACAGTGACCAACTTAAACGTCCTGAGAGAACGTCAGATACAACACTTCCCTCTCAGGAGAGACGCTGTGGAAGCGAGTGACTGTGTGGATACAAAAGTATGGACCAGTGACTGCCCTCTCAGATCCCGTCTGTGACACCATACATTGGCGTCACGTGTCGACGTGTTTATAACTAAACAACCCTCACGTCAAAGCAGTGACGAATTTATCAGAGTCAATATGTGTCGTAATTGCGATTGATGCAGGCATCAACAGATGCAAGTTCAATTCAAGGGCCATATTACTGATGCATTGCATCAAACTGATTAGTTCATTACCTTGATCATGTTGCTTGGTCATTGCAACGGTGTTATAGACGCAGTGGTCCAGACAGACAGGCTCGCTAGATAGACTGTGGAGTTCGGGGTCACGACGAAGGTCAGTCGTGAAATACGTACAGTCGCCGATCCCTTTAGGGAAAGCATTTATACCAGATGGCGGAATCAGACGTCGGCCTCGGCTCTGCCAGCGTCAAACCACGTCTCATGCTGGCCACACTGTACTGTACCGTCTGAGGAGACGAGACGAGGTGGAGTCGGCCCGTAACGCCATCTACGTTTATCATAATCAGAAAGGAAACTTTCTCGCAGGATTTACGCTTTGCAATAGTACACTGTCGTTTAAAAGTTTGGACAGTGATTGCAAAAAAAAGTTTAACATTCAAGGAATAGAAAATGAAAACAACGCTCAGTAAAAGTAATATCTCGTCCACCACATAAAACCGTTCTCTCATGCTATATATAACATACCCACCGATGCGTTTCCTCATTTGCATATACAGAAATATTCCTGTATGTTGTGGTGGGCAGAGAGAAAACGTACGCACGTCCTATACTTCCCAAGTCTCTCTATCCGCTCCAGCCGTCGGCAGGTTAAGGTGGATGGGGCTCGAGGTAGAGAGTCCCCGCTTGGCCAAGGATACAAGCTCTTTAGAGGCGACTTCTCGTTCATAGTTTTTACCCCCTGCAGGCGAGGCGCGGAAACAGCCACGTGTATGATGTCTATATACAAACCTAAGACCCTTAAATACGGTTCCTGCAGCTTCGAGGCTGCGCTGTGTGGAAGAACAGAGAAACAGCATTTTCTTACTTCGAATCAGCATCGAACAAGTCGTGGTAATTTGAGAGAATAAAACTGAAATATTCGTATTCATTTTCAAGGCCAGCGATGCTTAGAACACTTCATTTACGGATATAGACCGTGGATAGTACGGTAGAAGGAGCAATCTCCCTCATGAGGTAAAGAATGCTATTCCCTCCTTGTCTAAAGGGGATGGATACCTTTCTCCTTCGGTGGTTTTTAGCTCGGATCCTACTTAAGAGGACAGAATCCTCCACTGGGTCGCAGCACTAAATTCATACCCTTTGGGTAACTTTAAGAACTGGCTGTTGAAAAGTTAACACCTCTATTCATTCGGGAGTAGTATCAAAAATTTATCTTCACGCAGCACTGCTGGTCCCCCCCCCCATCACACACACACACACTCCCATTCACGGTCTTGTATACCCACTCATGGAACGTTCATAACCCGAGCTGGTAATAAACCAAGTCGGTTTATATTCTTTTCAATGGAAGAGCTATGAAAGGCTAGCTATATTGCTATTACACATACATTGTTATTTTTTCGGAGAAGTCATCATAAGGTGATCAATCACATCAGGTTATTTTGACTACAGCAGTCACACTGAAGAACTAAATACAGCGATCATAACAGTAATCGCCTCGACCTCAATAACTGACCATGATGGCTATGCTCCCAATGATTTGTGTAGAAGTAAGGAATTTTTCCCACAGCAGTTTGACAGGAGCTCATATCGACATGACTTATCACTGGTTCGTGTTGTGAACCGATCTCTCACAGATCAACAAAGGCCGTGAGAGTAGGTGTTGGACCACTGGTGCTGCATGAGGATATAAATCTTTTAACACTACCTCTCCTGAATGAACAAAGGTGTTAAATGAGGTATTGGGCTCTGTTGCGTATGTTAATGTTACAATTGTTAAAGGAATGTACGATTGTTATTCCTAGAAAAAGTATTCAAGTAGAAGTTAGATGTAGTATGTGGTTCGTGAAGAATGAAGACTAAGAAGAATGTTCACGATAAGTAGCAAAGATGATCTCTGTCTCTTTCTCTCTCGTTATAGGTTCCTCAGTCTTCTTGCCACCGTCTAAGGTATATATTCTATTCTCTTACCCCCAACCCAGATCGTCAGGGGGAACACACTAGCTTCTACTACAACGGAGTGCGACAGCAAGGGTTTCCGGGCTTCACCACGGATATAAGGCTCCGACAGTGGACGCACTACTGCCACGTGTTCTCTTCGGGGGAGTACAGGGCATACGTGCAGGGCGAAGAGCGGGCCCGTGGTCCCATCTCCACCGGTGCCGTCTCGCTGCCTCTCAACTGCATGCTGACGTTAGGCCAGGAGCAAGACCAGCTCAGCGGGGCCTTCGACGTCGAGCAGATATTTCGAGGACTCATGACTCAAGTCAACATCTGGAATAGGACTCTGAGCCCCAAGGAAATCGCCGAAGAAGCCTCTTGTGCATTTTCGTCCCTCGGGAACATCTTCTCGACAGACAGGGACGATGTAGAGCTCTTCGGTGTAAGGGAGAGTTTGGTCAAGCCAGAGATGTTTTGCGAGGAGGAGGCGGAGTATGTGATTTTCCCTGAGAGGGACTATTTGCAAGAGTCAGCCCTGAGATGTAGTAGAGTGGGCTACAAGGTGTACAGCCCAAGAACACGCGAGGACAACGAGTTGCTCTACAGTGCTTCACTGATGTTCACCAACACTTGCCTCTCCAACTACCATCTGTGGGTTGGCGCCACAGACGAGGCGGAGGAGGGAGTCTGGAGGTCCTTTGCCGACGGCGCAGTCATTCAGGATCCACCTTTTGACTTATCTGAGCCCAATGGTGGGACTCAAGAAAACTGTATTCTAATGTTTCAGCAGAATGGCTTATGGGCTGATACCTGGTGTGGCATAAAATGGCTCGCATGTGTACCCTGTCAGGTCGACCACACCTCCCCGGTGCGTCTTAGAGGCCTGTGCTTTGCGCAAGAAACTGGAACGTATTTTGAAATCCTCGGATACAAGAATAAAAAGCCCTATTTCCATGGGTTTTACGGCTGGATGATCTACAGAACAGAAGAAGGCAAGTGGGAGATGTTCGACACGAAGAGTAACGAGCTCATCGCCGTCTTGTTTCTCGCCGCTGAGACCATGTATCCCATCGGCCGACACAACTGGACACTTGACAAATCCACTTGCGGCGTCGATCGTCTGGATAAGATAGAGCTGAGTCTCTCCATCTGCAAGAACTCCGAGTTCACGTGTTCGAACGGAGACTGCATCCCTAAGGGGAAGAGATGCGACACAAAGAACGACTGCGATGACTTCTCCGACGAAGAGCACTGCGAGGTGCTGCTCTTGGCCAGAGGCTACCGAAGTGAGCGGCCTCCCAGCATCGCCTCCGAGACGGTCCATCTGAACACCGAAGTCCAGATCCTGCGATTCACGGACATCAGCGACGTGCGTCGAGTCATTGACATGGAGCTGATCGTCGAGACGGCCTGGGGAGACCCGAGACCGAATTATCTGAATCTGCAGAACGCCCTCGAGTTGAACCGCCTCTCGAAGCAGGACGCTGGCAGACTGTGGCGCCCAGAGTACAAGTTCCCGAACGTACAGAACGGCAACATAAACCTCCTTAGCGATTACATTTGTCTTCGGAGGATCTCCAAGCCCCAGCCCGGCGACTTCAACGATGTAAGGATGGGTGAGTGAGGCACAGCGGGTGGGTGGATGGGTGTCGAAAGAAAGATGAGGCATCTGTAGATACTCGGCTTTATTCACTGTAATGCGCCAGAGGGAAGCAGGTAACCAGAGAGTGACTTCTTTTTCATTTTCTTTTACAGACACCGTTTACACGGGCGACGCCGCCATCTTGGTCAGGAAGCAGCACATGAGGTACTGTAGAGAGGGACAAGAGGGGTGGGAAAAGAAAACCGCGTGAGGGTAGTAATGTTGAGGTATATGACGTTATAACACATTTTCTTTTCTTTTGATTTCCCGTTCTCTTGCGCAGTGGTAGCTTCGTGTGTTCGTTCGACGTGTTCTACTATCCCTTCGACACCCAGCAGTGCTCCCTGCTGGTGCAGGTGGCCTCCGTCAGCGAGGACCTGGTGGCCTTCTCCCCGTCCCTGTCGCGAGTGGTGTGCCTCGAGGAGCCCACCTTGCCCACCTATGTCATTAGCCGGTGCCTGTCGAAGGTCACGACCTGGAGTAACAACCAGACCCGCTACAGCGTCCTCCAGGTCAGCCGACTCTACTACTACTACTTCGACTACTACTACTACTACTACTACTACTACTTGTGCTATTATTACTATTACTACTACTACCGTCACTAATACTACTACTACTACTACTACTACTATTACTACAACTACTACTACTACTACTACTACTATTACACCAGCCATGCACCAACACCAGCCATGCACCAAAAAAAGAAAGTATTATCAACCTATCTTTAGCGTTATACACTTTTAATCAAAAACAAAAATGTCACCCTTGGTAAATCTTGGGAAACTTGCATGGATAGATTTGTGGAAAAGATATGTAAATGACACTATTTAACACAAGTTGATAATGGTTTACCATGAGACGAAGCACACGAGGATTAACCGTTATAGCAAGTCCTTTCCTACAACAGCGAGGCTGTCGAATTTTCTTCCCTCTCTCGTCTTCTCTCTTTCCCATTACCTTTCTTCGTTTAAGAGTCAGATCTATAAACACCTGAGGATCTCTGATTCATTCCCTAATTTTTTTTTTTTTTTTATTTACATAGCCCCTTATCATCAGGGTTCACCATCGCTGAGGCAATTTTTTGCCCATGCCAAGTAGTGTAACATAATCTAACATAAGATCTACCACCGTAAAGATATTATCCTATCGCTTGGTTATATATCACGAGGATGGTTGTTTTTTTTTAGTACCTGTTGCAAGACGGACGGCTTGTGATTTAAGAACCGAGGAGATTTTGGAGACAGAGAAGCTACAAGAGGGAAATGGATATCCTCACTCACTCACACACACACACACACACCCACCCTCTCTCTTTCCTCCTGAAGGTGACGTTTGAGTTACGACGAAGGTGGATGATGCTGGTGCTGAACGTATACCTGCCCACGTCGATGCTCCTGATCATCGGCTACTCCACCCTCTTCGTCAAGGTCTCCTACCTTCAGGTGGGTTGGACGGGAGGAGGTCGGTTAATCATGAACATGTTTGTAATGAATCATTTATACTGTACGATGAGGGAGTTCTACGGTCATGGGGGCCCCGTCTCCTGAGAATTTTCTCCTGTGGGATCTTTGAGTTTACCACATTCCTTCTTCAATTCATTCCATTCGTCTACCAATATCATACTATAAAAGTACCCCCCCCCCCATTCTTCTTCTTTTTTTTTTTTTTTTTTTAATTTCTTGCTAAATTTCACGCTATGTTCTCTAGCGGTCCTATCCATACATTTTTCGAAAAGCTGTTCAGCGGTCCTCTCCATACATTTTTCGAAGAGCTGTTCACTGTTTACATCACCAATCTAGGTGTGTTTAAACGCTTACTACTTGTGTTTCCAGTATCAAGGGTCAAATAGTGAATAGCGCTTTGACTAGGTAATTGACACAATTACATTATTAATGTTCGAGTGGCATATGATTAGTTCCATGTCTTTTGGTTCATTGAGAGTCATGTGACCGCTCTCTGGCAGGTTGAGTAAGACGGTGATGCCATTACGTTACAAGGGAACTCCCACATCACTGCCTCCCCCCCCCCCCCATTTCGCCCACTTACTCGAGTAAATACTACTACTCGCAGGTTCGGCTGACGGTGAGCCTGACGACGCTGCTGGTGCTGTACACTCTCTTCAGCAACACCTCCGACGCCCTCCCCGTCACCGCCTACGTGAAGATGATCGACGTGTGGTTCTTCTACTGCATCTTCCTTCTCTTCTTCGTCATCCTGAGTCACGTGGTCGTCGAGCATCTGGACGAGGTTAACCACGACTTCGAAGGGCCTCACTCCGTCTCCGTCAAGCTGGTCAGGGTATCGCAGGGCCGACAGGAGAAGTTCATGAGGATCCTACGTGTGTTCCTGGTCCCTGCCGTAGTCATAATCTTCAACGTGGTGTACTGGGCTCTCATTTTCGGCCCGTCCAAGAACCGCTAAGCTCCTCTTTGCCCATGGTATCCCCTTCTGCCCCTCGGGAACCTGGAGTGAGAGATAAGAAGGCAACATGAATCCATCCTGTGGCTCGTGCGAGATATGAACATCCGTGCAGTCGCTCAGTTTGTCCTAGTGACAGTGCTGTCCAGTTGTTCAAAGACGTGCAGTACATTGTGTGTGTGTGTGTGTTCCAAAAACAGTAGAATGAAGTGTCTGCTCTATATGAATATCGTACGCTTTGGTCCAGTGGCTGTACGAATCAATTGTTTACATGTTATGAATTTGATTACAAGAACAGTATAAAGGAATGTTTGTACAGTCGGTGTACAGTGTATTTTACTAGCAGTACAGATTTATGGATTGTATAAGTATTGTACAATTTTTCCCAACATCAGTACAAGTTATAGTCACCGTACGCTAAATTGGCCCAGAAACCACGCCCCTCTTCCATAACTATGGTAGCCGATTGGTTCATATACATTGCTCGTGTCGCTGTCCATTTATTCACACTGTGTGTTCACAGTTTATAATCAGACCTGTTCTCCTGTATAATACTGTTAAAAATTGGGAACATAAAAACTTAAATGAATTTAAGGCATTAGCACTTTAGAGAGGATGTAAAAAATGTTTTATCGCAAACTATTTCAGGTATTTGTTTCTTGTAACATCGTCATCGTCCATATATTGGTATAACAAACAACAGGCCTCTAGGTCATGTGTGACAGGTCACTGAGAGGAGGAAATATTACCTTCATATCGTCTGCCCTAAATGTAAACATTGGCAGTTACTGAATTATATTTATTATATACACACATCTTTTACTGATGTATGCCTTTAGATTACTTGGAAATGGGAAGCCAGCAAAGCGTACGTAGCTTATATAATTGGTGGTTACCGTAGCGCTGACAACTGTCGACGGTTGCGACATGACATCGGCTGGCTGGTGATGCGTTGAGATGAGTGACATTCCCCACCCACCGAGTGGCTGTTCCCATGAGCATTGTACCTCCCCTCCGCGTACGGTCTATATATCGAGTTTTATCAGTTACATAATTATATGGGATATATTCAGCCTATACAAACCGTAGTTTACTGCCTATTGTGCCCTATGTTTGATGTCATTTTCTTCTGTTTAGTTTATATTTGCTACAAAACAAAGAAATAATGAATAGGCTTCATTCGAAAACGATGTTGTCCCTGACTTCGACTGTTTGTAATACATGTTTTTGTCATTTTCAACATGCTCTCTAAAGTACTAATTCCTTAAAATCTTTGAATTTTTTATGCTCCCAATTCTTAACATTATTATACAGAAGAATAGGTCTGATTATAAACTGTGAAAACACTTAGTGTGAATAAATGGAGAGCGACACGAGCATTGTATATGGACCAATCAGCTACCTTAGCTATGGATGAAGGGCGTGGCTCCTGGGCCAATTTAGCGTACGGTGACTGAAGTTATCTATGTACAGGCTGTTCCAACAACGACAGTACAGATCAGTTATCCACATAATTATCTTTTTCTTTGAATATCTTTTGTCTGGCTGTAATTATGTGATCTGTGAGATCATTTCGTGAGAATATTTCTATACCATGTGTTCAAACATTCTTATTTCTGTCGTGTATTGTACCGTACATTTGACGATACATCTGAGAATTCATCTTTGCTCGAGTGGGCTCCTTCATGGCAGTCTTAAACACAATCATAGCAGCGTCCTGGCATTCATCTGGAAAGGATTCTCAGGCACAGTGTTTTGCTCTCAGTGAAAATGTATTATGTGATGAATAATTCCTGATTTATATCTCTTTCTCATTGTCTTTCCTGTGAGCGACATACCTGCAGAGTATAAAGCTTTTTTCTTTTGTAAGCTTCCTGTTTTTCACTCACTCTGTTGGCGCTATTTTTGGTTCATATAAGATACAGAAATACAGTGATATTCAGGCCCACCAACACTCCAGGCTCTCCCCTGCGCTATGACTAAAGAAACACCAGCAGGCGAAGATGTCTAAAAAAGATACTTGTTTTTCTTTGAAGAAGTGAAGCAACAGCGTACGAGCAATACAGTCTTGAGGACCTATACCAGCCAAGAGAGATATAGATAGAAATAAATGATAATGGTAAGGATGATAATAATAACAATGACAATAATAAAAGAAAAGATAAAGATGGAAAATGAAGCGTAAAGCACAGGACGCCTTACAGCAGAAATAATTATTTAAATTCTCTTCATTTAATCGGAATCATTCCAGTTCCCATTCGTGAATGTCAGAAGCTTGATATTTATGTGTAGTGATGTGTTAGTTATTTACGTGTAAGTATATATATATATATATATATATATATATATATATACTGTTTAAGGTGATAGTTTGCTGCAATTGACTTCATAGAAAATGTTATGGGTTGTCATCTGCCCTCAACATTCTTCACAAAAGGATTCTCCAGTCATCCTTTCTTCCGCAGCTGTTGTCGTTTTTTGCTTTTATATGCCTTTCAAATGCTGGCTAGCTAGTTCCAAAACACACCGTTAAGCTCCTTCGCTTATTGATATCTTTTATTGAACTACACCTAGCTTTATTTGAACTTTCCTTCTGTACTGAGGATAGACGGGTACCCATGATCCTACCCCTTTACTTTGAATCTCACAGAACCTTTGCACCACAATGCCCTGGCTTCTGGTTACTGAACTTCGTCATTCCAGTTCATGTTATTGAATTTGGTTCCATATCTATTCTCCTGAAGTCCTCATTTACCAAATAAATATCACAGGAACACTTCCTTCTGTCGGTGTATCATTACGATATGATATTCTCTATTACCATGTGTGTATGTTTACTATCTGTATGTCTTGTCGCTTCACCTTGTATGTATGCACCATGTCTTTACTCCTATATGTGTACACACACACACACACTCACAGAAAATGCCATGCAGAATACTCCTGGGCACTTCATACACCACCTACCAAGAGGACCTTATCTTGCAGAACCTGTCCACCCTCACCGACCAACACCGGCAGCTCGCACGGTAGTTTGGCAACAAACACCCCCGTCACAGAGACCTCCTACCTCCACGACGCCCCTCAGCCACGGACCGCCGCCGTTTGTCACCGCAATCGATTGTTCCAATCAGAGCTCGTACAGACAAATACAAGAGCCGTCCTCTCCCTACCATTGTGAACGTCATAAGCAATCCATGAACAAGTGCATAGCTGTGCAAGTGAACAGTTCATTGTTCTGTCAGGCACTGTGGTATGTCGACTACTGTATTGCTGTAAACGTTCATCACTTAATGTTCAACCAGGTGCATAATGTATAGATCATATCATTTACTCTGTATGTGCATACACCTTAGCCCACCCCATTAGCGACAGATAAGGGAACTGTGAGAGTCAGGAGCTTTAACAACTTGTGTTACGCTCGAGGCAGGACGAAGCCTAACAGTGGAGACCACTCTGAATGTAATACAACATTCTTCATGAAGGTTACACACTCTCTACACTATTCACGAAGCGTTACTGCAAGTGCTTCATTTTTCGCTTACCACCAAACTTGCTGATTTTCTAAATAGAGCGGGTGTAGAGCACTCCAGCCGCCATAATGGCTCAAGATGAGTTAACTTTTCCCTGCTCGCTCACCCCTACGTTTGCTGACTAACCATATCAAGTCACAGAGAGCGCTTTGTACTCTCAACACCGACCCCGTATGAAAGCCCCTTACCCCCAGGCTGTCACGGGTCAGTCTCTCAGGGAGTCTCGAGCAGGTCTCCACCCGGGGCTGGCGTTTCGCCTCCAGCTTTTCCCGGGGAAAGAAGTCCTCTGTACTCCACTTCGTTGAAGTAAAATCTATTTTTGGTAAAGGAAGATTTCATTTATATCCCTCGACTACAGGCAATTACGTGTAAGCATCCCTGTATGTCTGCCACCCTGGCTATCTAGATGTATACCTGACCCACGTGCTAGTCCAAAGTGTGGAAATACCCAGCCCCACCTTCATCTTAGGCTCTTTTGTGATTAGTTAACTAGTAACTATCATGGCCTCCCACTTCTGTAATATCTGTTGTACCTCATCTGTGTATATTCAGCAGATTGGCTGCCTGAATCCAGCAAATCATTACTGATTTTCATTTTTCACACTAGTATAAGACTGGTACCCAGTTATCGACCAGCCCCGAGGGAAGGATGAACAGTTAGCTGGTTTGACTCTGAGTAGACTGCTTCGCCCGGGACTCAAACCCGTGTGGTGCTAGGCGTTAATTGTTCTAAGCGACGCTGACCACTGCACCACGGAAGCCTATATATCATGACTACCTAGTTCTTTGATATGTGAAAGGGGGGGGGGGCTGTAGGTTTGTGTACGTATGGAGAAGGGGTTCTAAGCTCGTGGGACCCCATCATCTAACGCCATTTTCACCAATCACTTTCTTGAACTCTGGCGTCCCACCTTGCAATATGACTCCTCATTCTTCATTCTTATCCTTTTTCCTTCAGTCTAAGTCAAGGAAGTCAACCCCGGTCTCCGCCAGAAAAAAAAAAAGCAAGAGAAATCCTATTCAGTTATCAGAGTTGATGTAGGGGACCAGAGATGTCACTCGAGCTTTCATTTCGAAGACGAGTATGTGTGTATGTGAAGGGAGTTTTACAATGTGTTTGTGTGTGTGTGTGTGTGTGTACTTTCCTGAAGAAGTAGATCCTCTAGAGTCTACTTCTTCTAGTATGTTACATGCATCCTCAGTTACAATCCTGATGAAGGAGGAGAAGTTCCTCTGAACGTACGTTTGGGCGGAAGAAACACACACACACACACACACACACGCCGGAATGCTTTCTAACAGTGAAGACAGAAGGTTAGGTTAGGACCATCCCCTTGTTCCCAGGGCCTGCAAGATAGTGCGTTTAAATCCCTCCATAACGCCTCCACCCTAGTAGATTTGATGTTATTCCACAGGAGGAGAAGAAGAAGGAAGAGGAGATGTAACAGCAAGATGTCAAATATCTTAAACCATTTTTTTTTTTCTGTCTTTTTCCCGTTATGTGGGAACATCAGGGGATGATCCTTGTATCCTATGGTGGCACTCCTGCCAATGACATCACCAGGGAGCTCTACACAGCTGGTGCTGTTCAGTCTACACTCCCTATAATCCCAACCCCTCCCCCCCAGCAGTGCCAGGCGTGGCAACACGAGTGCCAGATGTTTACTGGGATCTTCATACTTCTCTGTGATGGAGGTAGTGGCAGAGTCGCTATTAACAGGAGAGGAAAAGAGAGTCAGTCACGAGAACTTTATTACCTTTTCATTTGCCCCAAAGACCAATAAAGCTCCTAGATACAGAACTTAACATAGGTTCTCTTGGTAAGGTGATGATGATAACGTTAATAATGAGGGAACAGAAGACATTGAAGTGGGAAAGAAATGCGTTGCGAGAGATGTGAAAATATATATATATATATATATATATATATATATATATATATATATATATATATATCCCATGGGATAGGGGAGAAAGAATACTTCCCACGTATTCCCTGCGTGTCGTAAGAGGCGACTAAAAGGGGAGGGAGCGGG
>JAYMFT010185802.1:0-10507 GCA_038088735.1 Panulirus argus
GGGGGGGGGGGGGGGGGGGGGGGGTTCAACTGGTGTAAATGTCGAGGTAAAAAAAAAGAAAAACGGAAAATGATTATAGAGCCACAGAGTGCAGAGTCTGTGGATGGAGGGGGGTTCATCCTGTCTGTGAGATTGTCTGTGGGGTGAAGGATTCCGTTCTGTTGTACAGTTTGGAACACCGGGTTGCCCAAAACCTCAGGGACCAGTGGAAACCTCTTTAGGTTTCTTCAGTCCGTTGCACGTACAGACAGACGGAAGCCATGGGACTTGTCCTGTCCGTGTCACGTACAGACGAAGAATTTCCTCGATTTGTCCCACAAGAAATTCGTTCGTGGGGTACATTTCCCTGAGACCTGAGTGCATAGAGTCTGTGAAAGAATTCCTGAGATGTGTGTGTGTGTGTATAATGTACTGTCTCTGTGGGTCTGTACACCATACGTACGTCTGTGTATGTGGAAGTCTGTCGAGTGTGAGTACATCTGTGTCTGTGACAGTCTGTACTCAGCGTGATTACATCTTTCTGTCTGTGAGAGTCTATACAGCGTGTGTACATGGAGGGGGGATCTATGCTTGGGAGAATACCTACAGCCGTGGGATAGGAACCCAGGCTACAGAATGTAATTTCAGAGAAATTGTTTCACTGGGTTTTGACGCGTGTGAGTGTTTGTGTGTGTGTGTGTGTGGGAAGGCCACATGTTCCTGCGTGAGACAGGAAACTGATGGGTGGTCAGATCATAATTGTTTTTTTTCTTTCTTTCTTCACAAAATTTCATGAGAGAGCTAATTGTTGATGAAATAATACACATTTTGCTTCCCAAGATGTTGTCTTGGCTTGAGAACCGAGGAGATATACAGAAAAAAGAGAGAGAGAGAGAGAGAGAGAGCATATACTTAAGAGGGTCCGATTCGGATATATACATAGTCTCATACACTCATACACACATACACATATGCACTTACCCCATAGAAAATACATACATACGCTGCACGAACACGTTGGTATACACACAAACACAGGTACACACACACACACACACACACACACACACACACACACACACATTTGTCCGACCGAATAACTCTAATGGTGAGTAATACCTATGTCATGCCATAGGGTTTTACAGACACAAGTCACGAAAGGTCAGGTCACGTGGTTCACCACACCCGACTGATAATAATATGAAAAGATTATAAACCATTGTGGTAGAAAGATAGTTTCCAAGTGCAAAAACCTTGGGATGGGCCAATTTGAACATGCTGGCTATTGGATTTACCCCTTAACTTTATCGCATTGTACCCCTGTAATCAAGTAAATTATTTGATTTTCAGTTTCAGTTTCAGTTCGGACCATATTCCGCAATACTGAAATCGCGCAAGAGTTAATCCCTCGACCTATCCGCCGCCTGAAATGAGGTCAGAGGTAAAGGTTACCCGTCGTTAGCATTCCTATCTTCAATGGAGATAAAAACACGCGATTTTGCTTGTTTTATTCGTTATTCATCGGGCGAGACAAACAAACAAACAAACAAACAAAAAATAACCTTTGGATTGAAAAGCTGATGGCGTTTTTTCACTGTTGCTGACACTGACCTGATTGCATTCAGTTCCATCGCTTTGAAAAGAGGTCATGAAAGGTCATATTCTCATGGCCGTTTACATTTCCGCTTTCCACGTGAACAGAACTGGCGAAATTTTTTCTTGTATTGCAATTCTTTCGATCGCGAAGTGAGGAAAACTCACTTTACGAAATTGTTGAACCCCAAAAAAGATAAGTATTATCAGAACTTACGCATAATGACCTTTTAGTCACCGAGAATCGAGTCATAGATTTTACGACACTGTTTTTAAGTAGTGTGCTCGACCTGACCTCCAGAGAGGTCACGAGAGGTCAGGCCACGGATGTTTTACGTGTGATCCAGTCATGAAGAAAAGAAACAGAAATGGTTGACCTTTGACCTTCCCACAAGGTTAAAGGTCAAACCTTTCCACTACTGTGGCATTTCTCTCGAAATCGTGAGTTTCGTTGGAGTGATTAAGCGTGGAATAACGTCAGCTGGGCTTGAGCTTAAGCTTGACTTGGACTGAGCTTGGAAGCTGCTGCTGCTGCCAGTAAAGCTTCATTGTACTTGTGGGTTAAGTCTTAGGAAGAAGCCAGGTACTGTCATGTAATATGATTACGTCTTGTGGGTCCTATACGCTGTAATCCCAAGCTGTACTCCTATATTCTTCTATCACACTGAAGCCGCTTAGTTTTCCTGTAACAGCTTAGATTGCTCGGGGATTTAACGTACGATATTGTTTTCGTATTCTTTCATATTGTTGTTATTCCGTTTGTCTTTTTTTCTTGGAGATTGACAGTGTCTTAGAGAGCTCGTGTTGCAACTCGTAAATACACATTTATTTCTAGTTGGTCTAGCATGTTAAAAAAAAGATGTTTCAGGAAAATTTATGCTAATATTTTTTTTTTTCCCACTATAGTTTAGTCCTTTGTGTGCTCTGAAATTACTAAGAGAACGGCCAAGGGAGTAGGGAGGCGAGAGAAGGGTGGAGTTTCTTCTGAAGACTTTGTTGATGTTACGGAAGATATGGTGGCTGGGTCAATATTGTGCCGTGGACCTCCCCTCGTAGGGAGGGGCGGGCAGGTAGGCCCGCGGGGTCTGCGTCGGTTGGAGAGAGAGAGAGAGAGAGAGAGAGAGAGGAGACGAGAACCCTTTGGAAGGACACAAATTATAGGAAGAACCAGACACCATAACATCATACAGTGAAACAAGAGCTAATGTTGGAGAAGATGTTGAGTAATGTTATTATAGCCTGAGGGTTGTGGATAGATGGATGGATGGAATAATGTGGGAAAATATTTAGAATGTTGTATGATGACAGAGATGGTTCAGGAGGTGGGTGGGTGGGTGGGGCCCCTTCTCGAGAGACCCCCCTCTCTCGCTGCCTCAAGTTGGAGGCCAGAACACCTCGGCCGTGAGAATCACACCACATACCTCCTTTTTTTCTCTCTCTCTCTCTCTCTCTCTCTTTTTGCATCATGGTCAAAGAAAAGAAAATAATCTTATATTTTTCGTTTTTTTTTTCCTGGCTAATACTCCCCCTGGGAACCCGTATTTTCCGAGTGGACAAACAGCATTGAGTTGTTTTTTTTGGGGTAACGTAATAAATCTCGCATCGGTTGTGGGAGAGGCGCATTTGTGTGTCGTCGTTCGTTGAAGTGATCGGTTGACGGTCAACAGCTGGGCCTTGGGCGCCATCTTGGCTGCGTCCGACATACGGTACTTTAACATTATTAATTTTGTCATTATCGTTCGCATCATTCCTCACAACCATTCAAAATGAGACAGTCATTAAATCCATTATTTTTCAAGCATTTTGTGTCTTTATTCTTTTTAGCTTGCATTGGAATACGCGTTGAATTCTGGTGAACAAACTTACCAAAGATGAGGAAGGACTTGAACAGCGATAACAGCAAGAGCAACAAAACCAATGCCGTCCTTCGTGTATAAACCTCAAGAACATTTATCTCAGAACCTGGAGATATCTCTCAAAAGAATGAAAAGTTGAGACTCCTGGGAGATGTACCGTAACTTTTGAGAAATACTGGATTATTCCAACAATACAAGACACGAAAATTTCTTCATGTATGACGGAGATTGAGCGACCAGAAATACCCGGATGAAGTTACACTGAAGATGCGATGGTGGCATCGGAGGCGAAAGCTTTTTTAAGCCGTGCAGTTGTAATACAGGAGAATAAACGAACATCAAATATAGTTAATGGGACGAGTGTCAGTACATTTAAATGAAAGGTTGACAAATAATACTTCAGTAGTATCTATCGTCAGTAGATTGTCTTGTGTTTTCCAAGATAGAAAGAGAAAATAAGGGAAGTTTTGCTGCCTCAAACAGTGGGACTCGTCTTTGGTGATTCCAGAGCCCACTGCAGGGAACTACTACCTACCCTCCTGTTCACACTTTCCTGTAGAACCTCCACGACAGTATACTCTGTGCATACTACACGCTGCCGGTCATTGTGGTGGAGGGAGGTGTGTGTGTGTGGAGAGTTGGCTTGTGTTCCGTCATCTCACGTCTACCACACATAGGGTTATGACCACACGTCACGGACCATCAGGTAATGACAGTAAGACCTTTCCCCCATCCTCTGTTAGACTGAGTGTCGTCGATTCTCGATGTGATCGCACATTAAAAAGCTTCTCAGAGCTAGAAATGGCGCCTACTCCCTCTTCCTTTACTCTCGATTTCGTACCTACAAAATGGGACAGGTCACACCCAGTGAATCCGGTCAGAATTGTAACCGGGTTCGGATTGCGTGCGCATTACGACTGAAAACGAACCCACATTGCGAATCAGCTGGCAGGGACGTTTTGCCAAAAGTCAACATGCAAAGTATGCGTATTGCACCATCAGCACTTCAAGAAATCTTGAGTTATATAACAAGACCCGAGAGCAACAGGGTGCTGGGTGAGGATGCCAGTAGCCCCTGGCTAATCCAGTCAGCCGGTCAGATGACCGCATTCATCAGCATTCGGCCAATCAAGCGACCGCATTCACCGATCGATCCCTGACGCCCATCCAAACAAGCGATGGGGAAGAGCGGACCCAACAACTGGTGTTTACCAACGCAGAATTGTCATTTACTTGTTTCCAGCCGCACAACCTCTTCCATAAACCCTTCCAGACTGTGGGATGGAGGGGTTTTCAGCGGGGAAAAGTGGACAACACATTCGGCTTCCCAAGACATCGTCATTGGGTCAAACTTCCGCGCGAAAGGAAGTTTCCCGAAACATCCATATCCCGTGGGCTGCCCTCTCACCAACCAACCACCGTCCCGTCTTCCGGTGACATCACGGCTTCCCACGACCAGTGGTGGTCGCTCACGGGGTTTTTGTGTCGTAGATTTGATGACGTAATTTATCACGTCTTGGTCGTGGAGTCACGTAACGTAGATACGCCTTCGCCTTAATGACGTAATGGCTTTGCCATCACATGACGTATTTGATGACGTCGAAACGGACGTCTTTTGGCTCCTTCAGCAGGAGAGTTCGGCCCGTGAGAGTGATGACCGGCCTGGCCTTTTGACCCGACCCCTGGGGGATGTGGTCGAAGACCAGGTCATCATTATACCCAAGATGGGGGGGGGGTCGTACCGTCGTACCATGCTATTTGAAATGTCCTCCTTGCTGCGTCCTGCTTACCACATCCTACTTACAGCATCCTACGTACGACATCCTACTTACAGTACCCTACTTACGATATCCTACTTACATCGTCTTACTTACCATTAGCACCCTACTTACAGCATGCTGCTTACTGCTGACACCTTGCTTAAAGCATCCCACTTGCGGCGTTCTACTTACAAAATCTCCACCCATCCTACTTACAGCATCCCTTCATCTGTTCGGTTATCCTACTTACAAGAAGAAGCCCTTCCCTTCCCACAATAAAGAAAAAAAAATGTATGCAGCAGCGAGGATGGACACAGACAGGCCTACATGGCCGTCATGAAAAACACGAGGATTCTTGAGGAGTGTCGGTGTTCGGCCGGCCCAGTGAACGATGAGGGACACGACTGCGGTCGCGTGTTAGGAGGGGGGGCGTCCGGTCCGGTCCGGCGTCGAAGGCTCGGTCGGCATTTCCGTTGTGTGCCACACCGGATCTGACCGGTGAGTGTCTCTTGCTCTATGCTTAAGGTCACACCTGGAGACGATCAGGGTCCCAGCTGGAGACATGTGAAGGTCCCAGCAGGAGGCAGCTAAAGGTCCCAGCTGGAGGCAGCTAAAGGTCCCAGCTGGAGACGGTAAAGATCCCAGCTGGAGGCAGCTAAAGGTCCCAGCTGGAGACAGTAAAGCCATAGGGTCCCACCTGGATATCGCAGCGCAAGCCAGAGAGAGAGAGCAGCAGCAGCCACTAGTGGTCGACGCTGAGGATATGATTCAGAGCCGACGCCCGAGGAACGCACAAACATCCGCATGAATGCATTAACAAACGTGAGGCACAGGTTGCTGGAGGCACTGATGTCATGAGGTCGCGCTGAAGCTCTCTGGCCAGGGTGAGGGTGCCGCGCCCTCGCACTCCCAAGGGTCACGGGGGGTGCCCCACCCTAGCCAGCGTCTTCTGAGAACTGCATATCCCCCCCTCACCCCCTCAGCCGGCTCAAGGTGACCTCCTGTTGACCTCCCCCGCTCGCTGTGCGAAAGCAACGGATTCCTTTCCATTCGATAAACCAGTCCGGAAATGTTACAGTTTTGTAAGCCTGGCCTTTTACGTATTTCCCCCATATACATATATATTATAATGACCTTTTGACCTACTTCTCTTTTGGGGAATGAAAAAATGGTTAATTGTTGATTACGGGAATTAATTCTAGTGGCTAATTAAGTCCCTCCCCCCTCCTCTTCCGAAAACAAAAATGTAATGAAATGAAATTCTGCTAATTCGAAACTTTTATGAAAGAAGGAGAGAGGAAAGGTAAAATGGCAAAGGCACAGCAGCCTGATTGGCCAGGGAAGGTTAATGAGAGGTCAAAGGTCAGGCTCTTCTTGACTCGCATAGGCGAAAAATTTTAGTTACTTGTCTGTGTGTGTGTGTGTGTGTATTGCGTCCTGAGTTTACATGACCGTCGTAAAAGGTCACATGACCGCATGACTTGCCGTATACTGGGGTCACAAGACTATAATCTCTACTTTACCCCGAGGTCACGTAACTAAATACTCTATTCTAAGGTCACATAGCTCCATACCCTACTGTGTTGTAAGGTCACACGACTGCATGCTGTGTTCAGACGTCCCACCACTCTACATCGTAAGCTCACATCACGGTACTGTGTCGTTGCTACCTCCCACCATCACCAGCAACTAATGACAAAGCATCATCACGTTTTTCTTCCTTAGAGTTTAGAATCTGAACACGTTTTCTTTTACTGTTACTTTCGTTGCCTTGGTTCCGTTGTATTGCTACTTCAGCCGTCCGGGTTCCGTTTTACAGGTTCCTTGGTACTGTTCCTTTCACCTGGGCGTCCCGAAGGCAGCAATCTCTCCTTTCACTTCGGGGAACTTCGCGTCAATGACGCCAGAGGGCGTAAGCTTAGTCGTCTTTTGGGTTCGTTTTCCCAAGGTTAACATGGTGTGTGTGTGTCTGTGTCTGTGTGTTTGTGTCTGTGTGTGTCTGTGTGTTTGTGTCTGTGTGTGTAATTATCTATTTGTACTAAACGGGGTGAGATTTCTACACTCATGTGACCCCCTCCCTTTCCGTACTACTTTATACAACATTTTGTGTATTGGTATGTTGTCCACATCCGCAATTCCCTTAGTGAACTCATATGATTTGTCCACTAATTCCGTGCTCTAAAAATACTTCATTACGTTTATTGTCACAAGTTTTTGGTCCAGTTTCATATCATGGCCTCTACTCGTTCTCTCTCAGCGTCTTGCGGAGAACCGGCCTCTCTCTCGACATCATGAAACTGGTTTAAGAAATTTGAAGGTCTTGATCAAGCCTCCCCATAGTCTTCATTCGTCCTTATCAGCCACCTTTTTTGACTCTGAATTCCGGCACCATCTTTGTTGCCCTCCTCTGGACCTTCTCTGTTGCTTCTCTGTCCTTCCTTATGTGCGGAAACCAAACTTGAGAAGCGTTTTCTAGTTCATGTCATACGTACGTTGTAAGAGAAAAAGCGAACGTATTGATTGCAGTCTTAAAAGCTAACTAGTCAATAATTTGCCCCCACAACACCACTCCTGGCGCTGCTTTCTTATGTCGGGTACAGTGTCGATCGACCCCACAGAATCCCTTTCACACACACTCACTCATAATCAGCATGATTAAATGCTGGATCATGAGTCACATGGAGGTGTTCTCTCGCCTGCGTCCCATCCTCAGTATCTTTCATCTGCACGGATCGAACTTTATCAAGCACGTCTGGAACTTTGTCTCGGATCCCTTCGAAGTTGATGCAGTTCTCGTCGCCCTTTAGTGACCTTACCAACTCCCGTAGGCACGATCAGGAACACGAGTCCAGTCAGTCTTTCTGGCAAGTCGTTTACGAAGATCAGGAAGAACACAGGTCCCTGGAGCGGCCCTTCCAGGGCACGGATGCCTCTGGCGAGCCCAGTCCCGTTAAACGAATCTCCTCTGACGTGTCTACTGCTCCCTTGTGTGTATGTGTGTGTGTGCGTGTGTAGAGGAGAGGGGGGCAAGATGGGTCAGGGTCATCCTGCAGGACGGTAGGACTCCTGCCGGGGAGGTGAAAGATGGTGTTGGTTGTAGAAATTGTGTTGTGGTAGGGAAGGCGGGGTCAGGTGCGTGTGGCTTTTGAGGCTTGTGGCTGACGCTGGGGTGGGGGAGGTGCAGAGGTGGGGTGGCGGATGGTGGGGAAACCCAGGGATGCAACAGGCAAGCACGTGATGCCTGTCACTCCAGATGAGGGAGGGAGGGAGGGAGGAAGGGATGAGGGAGGCTGTGGTGTGGAGACGATGGTACTCTTGGGAACGGGACGATCCTGAAGGAGTGAGGGAGGGAGTGGTGAGGCAAATAGTGAGGGAGTGGCTAGTAAGGAGCGAGGGAGTGATACTGGTTTGATGAGGGACCGGACATTTTATATTTACATGTCTCCTCTTCTCACGACAAGCCTCGTAATGAGGATTCCGATCCAGCTTTCGGTGCCTCCTCCACACCAGTATATCCCCCTCTCCCCCCCGATAAACCACTATTCCCTGTACACTACCCCCGTCCACTGCACCCCTATGTATACACTCCCCCCCCCTCCCCCCGTACACTACATGCTGTCACCCAGTACACACACACTGTTGCCACACACCAAATGTAATGGATTCCTCGAACTGAGACGTCGTTCGTAAATTCCTTTCTATTGATAAACCATCTTGCATTATTATTATTATCATTATTGTTGCAGTTATCATTATTTGTGTTTTGTATTTCCTTTGAATTCACGTGTTGCCGACTGCCTCTCGATAACTTTGAAAAGAAGGAAAATTTTTCAGTCGGCATTTAACGAGGAATCTTGTCGGGACGGATCATTGGGAAATCAACACGCACGTGTTGCCTGTGACTGCATCTCAAGGGTATATATCCCGGGCTCGTGGTTTCTAAGTAGAGAGACCCACCTGGTCTCTACGGAGAACGTCGTCTCCTTACTCTGGTTTTCTCGCGGTATCTGTGTTAGGGTAACACTACCGGAATATATTGAGCAACTGATGTGTATACTACTACCACTATTACATATGATAATGATTATGATAATAGTAATGATTGTGATAATAATAACAGGAGTAATAGGCTTATGTGAACATCTTTTGAGGCGCTATACAGGGGGCGACGTGCTGTCACAGTGGACTGAACCAGGGCGTATGAAGCGGCCGGGGTAAACCATGGAAAGGTCTCTGTGGGGCCTGGTTGTCGATAAGAGACCTGTGGTTTCGGTGCATTACACGTGACAGTTAGAGAAAGGACGTGAGCGAACGAGGCCTTTCTTCGTCTGTTTCCGGCGCTACTTCGGTAATGCGGGAAACGGCGATTGAATATTTGAAAGGAAATGAAAAAGAAAGTTGAAAATAACGCTTGGCTCGTATATTGTATTTTATACTGTTTATACACCTCCCTAGTGCTTTTGTCAGGGAACATGACTCGTACGTATTTAGTACGTGTTAAGGAGGGTGTAAGTTTAATACGTGTACTTTCAGGTTAAGAGGTTAGTGGTTAGAGTGTGCGGACGTATATGTAGCTCACCACCTGGAACATTTACCACAAAGATCCAGGCATCATCTTGGTAGAGATCAGTGTAGCTTCTGAATCACGTGCACTTTCTCTGACTATTCACATCCAGTGAAAATATTTTTACGAGAAAGAAAAGAAGAAATTGTAAAATACACAAAATGGCAGTTTCTGATATGTGTCAGCCAGTCCCAGAAATCATTATGTATCACAGAAAAAAAAAAATCAAAAGGAAATCGAGTATTACCCAAGACGGTTGGCCGCATCCTGTGTAGGACCTTCCCACGGGAGCCTTCCGCTCGCTATCCATCCTGCACAAGGACAGGTTGGAACCTCTGGAGTCCTGGAGGGAATCCTTTTACTTCTGTAGTTTATTTTTTTTTGTCGTAAATATTTGGTTGAGTACGGAGGTACGCCGGTAGGAGTCTTAGTTATACCGGCGTAAGCCTTAACGTGACACCTCCGTACCGTCGTGCTCAAGGGTCGTACCGTCTTGCTCAAGGGTCGTACCGTCTTGCTCAAGGGTCGTACGTACCGCCGTGCTAAAGGGGGGGGGGTAAAGAAGTAATGAAGCCGACAAGTTTTCATCTGGCGTTGCTGACCTCTGAACTCTTCATGAGAACCTGACGCTCGCGTCACGGGACACACGACGCCTCAGGAACGGATTCTGATGTTTGGAGATGGTTTGTTCTTAGTGATCACGCGCGCACACACACACACACACACACACACACACACACACACACACACACACA
>JAYMFT010185813.1:0-11959 GCA_038088735.1 Panulirus argus
CTTTCTCAAAAATTTGTAAATACTTTCCCTGTCTGTTTTTCCCCCCTTTCTCAATTCTCTCTATATTTCAGTTAGGGCCCAGCCTTGATGTGGACTTTTGTCCGTGACTGGAGCCTAAAAAAAAAAACACACACACACAGCACCACCACCACACACTAATGGATAACAACTGAATGGACAAAAAATGAAAAATTGCTTCTCTAACATTGGCACAGCCCTACCAGTACATGAGACAGCACTTACAGGAAGGTTAAAACACCATTTCATTGCCCAAATGAGGCATATCCATTAGGATTTATTCACTCCAACCATAAAAATCCATGAGGCCAGCAGATACTTGTTCACAAAAATCAAAAGCCAGACAGCAAATGTCCATGTCCATGATATCTTGATGCTGAGTTGGGACTTAGCAACCTCTAGCCCACATTCATTCACTGAACACTGGTGACAATGCCTTGGACTTAATCTAATTTTTACCTAATGTAGGATGTGAACAGTTTGCTGACTATTTACTCAACCATGTACTTGAAGGCAATTCTGCCAGAAGATAGTTTGTTCCCATTACTATTTTTCTACAGTTTGGGCTCTGGCGACAGGTTAGGGACAAAGTCATCTCCCAGGTCTCTTGCATATACAGATTCCTGCAGCTTATTTCACACTCATTGATATTCATGTCTTGGCTTTCTTTCACTCTGTCCCATCCTCATTACTATCCATCTGCTCAGGCTTGAATCAATTTTGTAGTATGTTTATGACATCTTGTAAGTTGATGCAATCCTCCTCACTTGTTACTCCCATCATAACCATGGTATCATCACAAACATGTTCAGGTTGGATTCCAAACCTTACGTAACAGAACCCTGTAGCATGACAATGGTGACCTCTACCCATTTCCAGAAGGCTCCTCTGACATGTATTTTGTGTCCCCTTCCACTAAGTTAATCCTATTTGGTGTGGAGCAAAATGCTTTCTGGCCATCTTGAAGGAAATCCACCCACTGCATAAATTCCTTGAAGGGCACTTCATATGAAGATGCTAGAGGAATGATTTCTGTTTGTGAGAAATAACACTATTTTGTGTGTAAAGGTGTAGTGATGCTCATCTATCTATCTATCTCAATTATAATTCCACCTGGGCCATTTTCTATGAGAAGAGTCCTGGCATGACCCAGGACCTCTTTCTAAAGGCTCCTGCAGCCCAAGACTGTATTACTTCCAGTAGCAGGGAAAAGGGACTCCTTTCGGGTAAGAATTTCTTTGACGAGACTGTACTCCCAATGATATACCCTTGTCAAAGGTAAATTTTCACTTGCAGTGTAATCTCTATAAAGGTGGAGCCCAGGAACACATGATTATCTCACATGACAAATCAACTTATGTGTAAGCCCACGTTCACTTTAGCACACTTGACATAAGCAGAGGATGCTTATGAGTGAGCATGCCAAGAGACAATGTGCATTTGACTTACTGCATGTAAATGGAAGTAGAGTTAAAGATAAAAGTAAGGTAGACAGGAAAACTGTTACTTGTTATTAGCCTGGGTCTCACCTTGTGAGGCGTAACTTTATGACAAACTACTAATCACAATAAAATTTCACCTAATAGTGATAAACCCAAGTAACTCTTCAGCAAACACCACACCTGAGTAACTCTTGTCAACACCATCCGGGTGTAGTAATGAACCTTGAGTCATAGGGTGAAATACGATGCAAAATTCTCATATGCTAATTTTCTACTAACTTCCAAAGTCAGTTATCCAAGCAAAATATTACAGTTTAAATAAAAATAAACTATCAAAACATCACATAAATAGCATTAAAATATTTCTGAGGTCACAAAAATGAAACTGATTTACCACACAGATATGAATAAAACTGTAAACAGAAGTAAAACACTTACCATGACGATCCTGAAAGCCCTGAGATATAAGTAACACAATCAATAATGTGAGACTCATGTAGAGCCTTAACTGCACCACTGAGACATGTCATAGCACGGAAGCCACCACCAGACCCAAGAACACCAATAATAGGAACCTGGAAGGGATGCATTAATGGATGAATAACTCTGCAAGGTAAGGATAAAGCAAAAAATGTTGTAAAACCAATCTATCCTGCAAGTGTTTTCAGAAGTGGCATAAACAAGATATTGTGCTTTTACATGAAAACTCACAAAATTTATGAAAATTCTAAGATTGGTTAAACTCAATAAACATTAATGATGTTAAACTACAGAGGTATATGTTTGTTGAGTGTACTTAGTGAGATGTATGGTACAGTGGTTACTGAGGATGAAGGCATGTACAGAGCATCAGACTGGAAAAAAAGAAAAGAGAAGTGGGAGACGATGTGCAGGTCAGGTTTAGCTTTCACGAATGTGTGTGAGAAATACTTAGAGAACCACAAGGATTTGTGTGTGGCATTTATGGATCTGGAGGAATCATATGAGAGGATTGATAGAGATGCTTTATGGAAGGTCTTAAAAATATACGATGTGGGAAGAAAGCTGCTAGAAGCAGTGAAAAATTTTCATCAAGGTTGCAAAATGTGTGTACAAGTAGGATGAGAGAACAGTGAGTGGTTCTAATTGAAGAACTGTCTGCAGCAGGGGTGTGTGATGTTACCATAGCTGTTTCATTTTCTTATGAATGGGGTGGTCAGGCAGGTAAATGCAAGAGTCTTGGAGAGAGGGGAAAGTATGCAGTCTGTAGATGAGGGAGCCTGGGCAGTGAGACGTTTGTTGCTTGCTGATGACATAGCACTGGTGGCAGATTTGAGTGAGAAACTGCAGAAGCAGGTGACTGAGTTTTAGAAGACTGTGAGAAAGGAGGAAGTTTAAAGTAAATGTGAATATAAGCAGGTTTAGCAGGGTAGAGGGAAAGGTTAGCTGGGAAGTGTTTGAATGGAAAAAATTTGGAGGAAGCGAAACATCTTTGACACCTAAGAGTGGACTAGGCAGAACATGGAACCATGGAAGCAGAATGAGTCTTATGGTGTGTGTGTGTGTGTGTGTGTGTGTGTGTGTGTGTGTGTGTGTGTGTGTGTGTGTGTGTGTGTGCAGGCTTTGAATCACTGAAAAATGTGAATGTGTGACAAGAGGTCATTATCCAGGAGGGCAAAAATGGTTATGTTAGAAGGACTAGTGTTTACAATGATGTAATGAGGATCCAAGGCCCATGCTATGAACGAGGATATGCAGAGGAGGGTGGATGAAATATTTAAGGGCAACAGTGGGTGTAATTTGGTTTGATTGAGTAATTCATATAATGGCAAAAGAGGGGTGTGGTAATAAAGAGTATGATTGAGGGAGCTTATGAGGGTGAGCTGATCTAGTTTGGATATATGGAAAGAATGAGTGAGGTAAGGTTGACAAAGAGGATATATCTGTCAGAAGTGGAGGGGGTAAGGAGAAAGGGGAGACCAATGTGGATGTGGAAGGATGGAGTGATAAAGATTTTGAGCGATTGGGACCTGAACATGCAGGAGGGTGAAGGGCACGCAAGGGATTGAGTGAATTGGAACGATGTGGTATACAGGGGTCAATGTGCAGTCAATGGACTGAACCAGGGAATGTGAAGCAACTAAGGGAAACCATGGAAAAGTCCGTGGAGCCTTGTTGTGGACTTGGGGCTGTGGTTTTGGTGCACTGCACATGACAACTAGAGAATGGATATAAGCAAATGTGGCCCTTCTTTGTCTGAGCTTTGCACTACATAACTAATGCAGGAAACTGTGAACAGGTATGAAAAAAAATGCTAACATAATAACAACAATAATAGTAATAATAACACTGGGGTGACGATGCTACTTCCTGTGGGGCAGAGTGGCGTTAGGAATGGATGAAGACAAGCAAGTATGAATATTCACATGTGTATATGCATGTGTATGTGTATGTATGTACATATGTATATGTTGGTATGTATATGTATGTATTGTACATATATGTATATATGTGTGTATATGAGTGGATGGGTCTTTCTTTGTCTGTTTCCTGGAGCTACCTCACAGACGCAAAAACAGTAATCAAGTAAAATAAATAATAAATAAATAAATAATAATACTAGTAATATGTTGAGTGAGAGGGACTGGGAAGTGAGTCAACTGTTGTTCGCCAATGATACAGCACTGGTGGCTGATCTGAGTGAGAAACTGCAGAAGTTGGTGACTGAGTTCGGAAAAGTGCGTGAAAGGAGAAAGTTGAGAGTAAATGTGAACAACAGCAAGGTTATTAGGTTCAGCAGGGTTGAGGGACAAGTTAGTTGGGATGTAAGTCTACAAGGAGAAAATTGGAGGAAGTGATGTTTTTTACATATTTGGGAGTGGACTTGGCAGCAAATGGAACCGTGGAAGCGGAAGTGAGTTATAGGGTGGGGTAGGGGGTGAAGGTTCTGGGAACAATGAAGAATGTGTGGAAAAAGAGAATGTTACATTGGAGAGTAAAAATGGGTATGTTCTAAAGAATAGTAGTACGACAATATCATATGATTGCAAGGCATGAGCTATAGATAGGGTTGTGCAGAGGAGGGTGGATGTGTTTGATATGAAATATGTGAGAACAATATGTGGTGTGAGGTGGTTTGATAAGAGTAAGTAGTGCAAGGGTAAGAGATATGTGTGGTAATAAAAACAGTGTGGTTGAGAGAGCACAAGAAGGTGTGTTGAAATGGTTTGGATATGTGGAGAGAATGAGTGAAGACAGGTTGACAAAGAGGATATATGTGTCAGAGGTAGAGGGAGAAGCTGGAGACTAAATTGGAGGTGGAAGGATGGAGTGAAAAAGCTTTTGAATGATCAGGGCCTGAACATGCAGGAGGGTGAAAGGCATGCAAAGAATACAGTGAACTGGAACAATGTGGTATACTGGGCTCGACGTGCTGTCAATGAACTGAACCAGGGCATGTGAAACGTTCAGGGTAAACCATGGAAAGGTCTGTAGGACCTGGATGTGGATAGGGAGCTGTGACTTTGGTGCATTACACATGACAGGCATAGAATGAGTGTGAGCAAATGTGGCCTTTCTTCAGCTGTTTCCTGGCGCTACCCCACTGATGCAGGGTGTGGCGATGCTATTTCCTGTGGGGAGGAGTGGCACCAGGAATGGATGAAGGCAAGCAAGTATGAATGTGTACATGTGCATATATTTGCTGATAACCACGAGGAAAATGAAACATGACAAAGTTAAACTATCATCATTCCAGTCAATGTTCCTTAGGGCATTATGTATATGCAGTCTGGAATTTATTGATGATGAGTCTCAGATGATATATTCTATTGAACCCAAGTTAAAGTATCCTACATCTTTCATTGATAAATCTCTTAAGTTGGCAAAGAAATCATTTTACAGAGTTAAACCCAAACCTCCCCTTGATACCAAGAATGTTTTAGTTCTCCCTTTTAATGATAATTCTACCTTACTTCTCATGTTGCTTAAATCTTTTAAAGCAAATGGAGCCTTCAGCAATAACAATACTATAAAAAATATCTTAATAAAAAAACTTGCCAGAAAATTCTGCAAGCTGTGTTTACAGAATCCCTTGCAAAAGCCGTAATACATTTTATGTTGGGCCGACTGGTAAGGATCTTTATGTTTGACTTAAGCAAAATAAAAATAGTATAAGAACAGGACAAGAATCAAATGCTTTGTCTAATCGTGCTAAAAATTATGACCACTGTATTGACTGGAGTACCACTAATTCAGTTATTAACTGTAACTCCCTTTCCATGAGCAATATCACTGAATCTTCTACTATCAAATACACAAAAATTTCTAACATTAATAATAGTGAAGGTCTATACAAACTGAATAGCTTTGTTGTAGGCAAAATATGTAAACAGTTCCCTTTCCAGTCCACTTTATAAAAATTTTATGACAGGCATGATGCCAGACCTGAACACTACCATCTGGTAACACTTGTTTACCAATGGCATCTTAGCTACATCTCTTCACTGTATATTAACTGACTCTTCTACGTCTTGTATCTCATTCTTGTATCTATCCTGATGATGTGATCATTACATGAAAGTGCATCTGGGAACCTATCATGTTTCATTTTCTTCATGGTTATCAGCAAATACTAGATCAAGCACACCACTGTCACCTCTTGCAGTGTGTACACATGTATATGTATGTATATGTATATGCATGTATATGTACATATATGTATGTGTATGTATCTATGTGCGTATGTGAATGGAGGTGTCTTTCTTCGCCTGTTTGCTGGCGCTACCTCACTAACGTGGGAAACAGCGATCAAGTATAATGAATAAATAATAAAATGCAATGATAATAACAACAATAACAATAACAAAAAAATAATGAAACTGAAATTGCTAACTCTGGGAGAACCCTGCACAGCAGTGGTTCCAACCTTTTTTCAGAGAACCCAGCACCCCCTTTTATGATACAATGATGGCTGATGCCACCCTCATATTACTTCAAATAAATCTTACATCAGTAATGTCCTCTGTTGAAATCCCTTGCATAATTCCCTAAAATGGGCAATTAACCTTTTAATCATACACCCCCTTCCCCATCATTAAATGTGCCATCATCACACAAGAATGGGGTGAAAATCAAACGATTTTACTCGATTATCTAAAACTACTCAACTTGGCTGTCTCAAAGTTGGTTGCCCTGTACCAGTGCCTCTTCTCCTAATCGATAATTTCCAGTTGATCATGTTATTACAGTATTCTCTCTTTAAAAAGACTAGAATTTCTATATTTTTCAAACACAAAATGTTAAATAATTTTACAAGATTCATTTTGAGACAAAATTTAAACATTGGGCAACAGGAATACCTGAGGCCACCATGCTGTCAGTTTAATGTTGTACTCAGGTTAAAGGATGGAAAGCTGACATGTAAGCATTCTGGAAACAATTAATGTCTCTTTACTGGTAACATATCTTTAAATCAAGCACAATGAAATTTTCTGAGTGCCCTCTAGCATATACCACCCTCCTCAATTAAAAAAATGCCCAATGGAGGACAGCACAACTAGAAACCACTGCTGTACAGCATGAGAATCTGTGGCAAACCAGCAAACGGGAGATGTAATATAAATGTATGAAAATGTAAGACAAAAATAAAGAAAGAAAGACAACTTTTACTCCTCCTACAGTAATGCTTTCTTGGGAAATCTAAACCAATGACCAACCAAAACAATATCTATTTGATTCTAATGTTTTTTTTATTACAAAATAAACTTCCCATTTACCTGTTTCTCTGTGTCAGGTGCCTTAGTTCCCAATAACTTCTGCATAGCTACAAGGACTTTTCTTCGGCGCATTTGGAGAAATTCCTTCTCTTCTTTACACAATGCCAGAGAAAAACGCAAGTCTGGCTTTTTACTGAAAAAAAAAAAAAAAAAAAAAAAAAAAAAAAAAAAAAATTAATAATAATTAATATTTATTCATACCTATCGTGTACTTCCTTTTTCTGTACACATAGTTATTTTACAACCCCAGGAACCTTTTCATGGGGTTCCCAAAGCTTTTGCAGGAGCTGGGAAATAAGACACTCCTTTGAAGTGACAAAAGTAACTGTACTTCTTTTTATCCACCAAAAATGAGACTGGTGACATTTCACTTGATGTGCAGCCACTAGCAAGGAGACTGGTAACTCCTCTATATATTAATCAGTTAGTTATATAACCTTAAGACCCCTCTTATGGGGTACATATACCTTCAATACAGCACTTAATAAGCAGCAAGAAAATGATGGACTCCTTTGGAGTGACAGACTTCTTGATGAAACTGTCCTCCTTTTCTGCTCCTTT
Source organism: Panulirus argus (assembly GCA_038088735.1). Taxonomy (NCBI): domain Eukaryota; kingdom Metazoa; phylum Arthropoda; class Malacostraca; order Decapoda; family Palinuridae; genus Panulirus; species Panulirus argus. The sequence goes on from JAYMFT010185813.1 coordinate 7,778, forward strand.
TTTGTCTAATGACCAGCTATCTACCTATCTACATCTCAGATGCCCGTTCCCTCTGGGAACTCCTTCAAGGGGGAAGGGGGTAGCTATGGCAAAAGTCTCCATACTGGTGAACTTCCCTTTATACATTCACCCTTATGGGCCACTAGCAGAGGCCAACTCTAATGCAGTGTGTCTAGAGGTTCCTAAGTCATGTGTCTACCTAATGCTCCAACCTACTACTTCTACCTAAAGCTCCTGCATAATGTTCCCACCTACTACTTCTACCTGATATTTTCGATGTTTCCAATGACAATGAACAAAACCATTGAATGTGACTTTTCAACTGTGGGTTAACCTCCTGAAGGCTGAGTCCAGCAACACTCCCTTATATATGTCTACCTTGACTTTTTTGATGGTTGCAGGCAAGGTGCCCTATCAAATAACAGGGCTATGTTCCTTGAAAACCTATAGCTAAGTAATCCATAGTTAAATGAGCAACTAAAACCCGGTTTATTTGGGGGATTATGTTCCTGAGCACAAAGATTAAATATCTTACTCTTACAGTTGGAATGCACAAGCAAAATCTAAATGTGATTTACTATGCACTTACTTCTATTCATCTTTATGATATTTAACAGAAACCTACCTAGCTGAGGGGATAATTGGGAGGCAAAGGGTACCCAGTGTAAATGAAAATGGTGAACAGCTTACTGAGTTGTGTTTTGAAAAAGGAGTGAAGACTGGGAATAACTGGTTTTAAAAAGGTACTTACATAGGTATAGTAAACTTAGATGAGTGTGGCTGGGGGTTAACGAGTTCTAATGGATTAACTATGACAGGTTTGCAGAGACAACTCTTGTGTGCCAGGGAGATATCTGATCATTTTTTGAAGGCAAATGTGACTGTTTGTAATTGTCATAGGAAAAAAGGAAATGATAGGTGGGAAAAGAAAGGTGAAAGTGAGTATACTTTGACTAAAAGGCTTACATGCATAGATTCCAAGAGATATTGAGTAATGGGTGGCATAAGGTGAAAGTAAATAAAATCTGGGATTGGAAAGTATTTAGTGGAACAATGCTTATGTGTAAAGGTAAAGTGAGTGGTACGTAGAAATATGAGAAAGGTACTGAGAAGTATGGTGAGGAAGGAATGCAAGTGATTGGGTGGTGTACAAGAGAAAGCAGCAGGAAGGAAAGAGTAAGGTGCTGGAGATGAAGAACAGAGCATATGAAAGACAAGGTGAGGGAGTACTGGCAAACATTAAGGAGAAATATGAAAATGTTTTGGAAGGAGATACATATTTATATATGCACCTGGCCATGAAAAGAAAGATCATGAGAGGCAAGTGTTTTGGAAGCAGCTGAGTGATTGATGTAAGAGACCGGGTATCAATGATGGGTGATTTGAGTGAGATGGTGAGTAATGTGGCAGTTGAGGGTATAATTGGGGGCATGGGGTATTCAGTAAAGTGAATGGGAATGGTAAACAGCTTGTGGAGTTGAGTGCTGAACAAGGGCTGAAGACTAGGAATACCTGATTTAAAATGAGGGACATACACAAGTATACTTATCTCAGTTGGAAAGATGGTCAGTGGGCATTACTGTATTACATATTAATGGATAGGCGGTAAAAAGACTTTTGGATGCGGATGTGCTGAGAAAGGCAGCATGCAGATTGTGTGATCACTACCTTGTAGAGGCAAGATTGAAGACTTGTTAAAGTTTTCAGAAAAGAGGAAACTTTATTGATAGAGGATGTGTGTGAGATATACTTAGTGAAACAGGTCACTGGCCTTTTCTACAAATAGCTGGAAAGGTTGCATGTACTCTGCAAGTATGTGCAAAGTAGAAAGGCTGAAGGCGTTAGGGTCATATCAGGTTGACCTGCCTTTCTGCAGTGAACCTAACAAATATAGTGAGATAGTAATTATTTGCAACTGCAAACCTAGCTTTTAGTCATTACTGAAAAGGAATATTTTGCCACCCTTGAAGCTCTTTCCCAATGCTTGTTACAGCAAACTGTAGTCGAGAAACACTAATCTGTTCAATTCAACCATCAAGAAAGACATCATTTTACATGTTGCATCTATTAAATAAATATAGGGAGCCTTACACAATTTGCCAATCAACTGGCCCTTCCCCATCCTCACACTACTAAGTCCATTGGCCCTTCCCCATCCTCACACTAGTAAGTACATTGGCCCTTCCCCATCCTCACACTACTAAGTGCCACAAAGTATGCCTGGCCAGACATCAACATACTACCTTCAGCTATTCAACCACAGTTCAACAAAGATATATAAATGATTTTCTCTTCCAATTCCCATTGGCCTGCATACATATCTTTATTTTTGTTAGATGATAATATATTTCCAAAAACTATCTTTTTCTTTTGTGAAAACTGTGAACAGGTATGATGTACAACAAATCTAATGCAAGCTGCAGCCCAAGGGCTAAATTGTATAGATACTGGTGAATAAGCAGTTTACAATGGGAATACACATGGCATACTACACTTTCCACAACTGTACGAACAATGATAACACGAACAAGGTAACAGTAAATGTGCAGAATCATTGTACACCATTATCATCAAACTAAATCAGTAAAAGAAAACACAAGAGTCTTATCATTCAGTTTTACCTATAAGTTCACCTATGACACACAAGAGATATGTGAGCATGATGTAACTTTTCTCATATATCTTGAAGTAGCTATTATATAAATATAAGAATAAACCTTGGAAAATTGCAGGTTTCAAGCATCAGTATCTTGAATAACAAAATATCCATTTCTTACTTTTTCTCCAGTAAAAGAACTGCGTGAACCTTGGAGCCGCCAGGAAAAACAAATGTGTGTTCCAAAGGAACGTCGTTTGTCAACTCATTGATACAAAATGTATCTTCTCCCAGAGTTTCATCCACTGTGTAATTTGCATCCATCAATATCACTTCTGCAAAAGAATAAAGCTTGAAACTGTCATATCCCAAGAATTTCACATGGCAGGAAATCGTATTCTACTGAACAAGTGATTTTTATCAACTGAATATTAAAAGATTGGAAAACAACATGGGCATTTCACTTTATCATTTATGACAAAATGTTCCCTTGCAATGAACAGTTTACTAAAGAAAAAGAGGTGAAAAAATTAAATGCCTAACTTTCTGTATGTTAATATGGAAAAATAACATGAGTCAGCCAATCATTCATTTTTCAATGATTTTACATGAGAGTCAACTATCTACTTTAAGAAATCTATACATCAAAACATAAGTATAATAAAAGAAAAATGTCACAATCTCTATTTTCTATTATTTCCCCATTATATAAGCAATGACTACAACAATACTCACTCAGGTTGTGTTCTTTTGATGGATCTAAGTAAAAGTGGAAAGACTCATCCCAGATAGGATTGGTACAGTTGTCCACGTGGCTGGTCCGTTTGGATGAGTTGGAACATCCGGGGATTTTTAAAATCACGTATGGGTCAGGAGTATCCACTGAAAAAAGTAAAGTTACTGGCTTGAAAACTTTAATCATATACCTAAACAGAATATCTCTCAATCCCTATTGCCATTCATATGGGGTGAATGAGGTACACAGTGCCTTTCAGCTCGCTCAAACACATACTTAACCAAATCTTCTTCACAGTTACAATGCTTCTTCATAATTCTGTATGCACACCAAGGACTGGGATTCCCAGGAGGCAAAGACAAGTTTCTATATTTCTTATTCATTTGCTAAATTTCTATGGTTTGCATTTAGTGCATTAAGGATTAGCCTAAAGGTTTAGTGCATTAAGGATTAGCCTAAAGGTTCTGGTTTTCAATCTTGACAAGTAACACTTCTACTGTACTGTTTGAAGAATACAGTAGCTCAGTTGTTATAAGAGAAACTTTAATATACACTCCAACTCCTCTTGTTTTCCAGTCTTATTGCATATGCATAGTTTGTAATTTAGGATCAGAACCTCACTGTCCATATGATCTTTAATGTGAGTTTCTGAGAAAGCTGCAAATACTGTTTCTGATTCAAGTCAGTAAGACACTTATAAAGAAATTTAATTTGTTCTGTGTGATTTAGGTCCCCCCCCCTTATTTTTTTATACATATTCACCTTTTCCCGCGTTAGCGAGGTAGCATTAAGAACAGAGGACTAAGCTTTAGAGGGAAAATCCTCACTTAGCCCCTTCTCTGTTCCTTTT